>APFE030698453.1:55640-68124 GCA_000404065.3 Pinus taeda | reverse complement strand
GCTGCAAAAAATCAATCTTTTCTTGTGCATATTGTAGACATGTCTGAATTCTTGAGAGAGAGCCTTTGCTGATTTGTAATGTGTCATTAACAGTGGATTGTATAAGAGTTTTCATGAACTCTAATACTTCAGTAATTGTAGTCATTTTTCTCAATAGAAATGCACCACTATAAACTTGTTTTGAAGTGAAAATGTACCCTAAATAATCACAATGCTTGCAACCAATAGCAGACAATCTGGTGCATATAATGGTGATATCATCCCAACAATTAAAGCAATCTTCTCATTAAAATCTGTTGAGAAAAACAAATTTGTTTGTTGCACATAAATTTATGCTCAAACTGCACAATAGGAACAAGTAAATTGAACAAGCAGCAACTTTAAATTGGATCTTCCAAATACTTCTTCACTTTCAAATCAAAAAAAACTTCAGTAATTACAACACCATGCCTTCAATTTTGCCTTCTTAACACTTCTTACCATTTAATCAAACTCTGTTAAACTTGGCACAAGTCATAATACTTTGAAAGGTACACAAACCCTTCTTTTGTGTCCTGTCCTGAGAAGTAAAATTTGTCGATTGAGCACTAACCATACTCATCAAAAAACAGCTATAAATATAGGTTGACAATACTCAATGTAAGAACTCATGCTTAAATAGTTGTGTACTCATTGGAAAAAATTAAATCCATTCAGGTAAAAATCTCATAGATAGTCATTACCATTAAAGAACCAAACCCAGTTACTTTTCTAAAACCTTAGTATCCATCCTTCAAAACATCATATGGAATGGGTCTGACTGTCTCCAAAACAGCGCCCTCAACTATAAATCTTGGCTTGGGGCCCTCACGCTGCCTCTAAAATGTCTAACTCTTTCAAATGTACAAATATTTCTGGTTGAAATATTACTTAATCTGCTTATTCTACCGGTATTTGCATTTATCAACAAATACGCACTTGATAATTTGGAATCCGTGGCTTCTTCTCTCCTCTCCTCTCCAGCTTGTTTTCTGGGGAAGCTTCTTGTTTTTCTCACAAGTATTATAATCAAAGAAGCATAAATGTTCTCTGTAGAGCAAGCTAACTTTTAGTTTTTCAAACTAGGGCTCGACTCTTTCTTTGCTTGAGAGTGAAGTTCAGGTGAGGCTGTAGATTGTGTCTCTTCATGACTGTCATCAGCTACCAATAGAATGTTATAACAGATCTTGTGTGGATGAGCTTGTACAATAGCGCATGTGCAGTATAGGATGATGAATTTGTAACTCCTTCAGTTATGACTTTTTCTATTTCTCGGCAAAATACAGCTAGTCAACGTATCAATACAAAATTCACTGTCCTCAGTATGTAGTAATCAATTTCTTTTATCTTATTATTATTTGACCAAGTAAATTCTGCGCTTCTCATATTTGCTGGCTTCATGACTGGGGTGACATTTATTCATCCTAGCTTCTATCCTGTTAACAGTTTCTGGATAGTTTCAAGTTAACAGATTTCACTTGATTTGATGAGGGAACCAGTCATTGTTTCTACTGGGCAAACGTATGAGTTCAAATAGACATAGTTCAAATATGTTTAAGATTGCAGACAGATCAAATATTTCAAAGACCGCAGATAAAGTTCAAATGTGCTGTAAATCTCAGACGAAGCGTAGCCAATCACTGAAAAAATATCATCACTAAGAAATTTCCGAGATCCAAAACTGGAAGAACTAAATTACAATGTGATTTATAAACACTCAGCTTTCAACCTCATATACCTATGAATGAGAACTGCGCAATATGCCATGAAAATAACCACCAGTCATGATCAAGGAGACAAGGGATACAACACCGGCAGGGAAAACCTTTCCAGATTTCTTAGAACGAGACCCCATCAAAAGCAAAGCCGTAACGCCAATTCCAACTGTTGAGAAGACAGCCCCGGTTGCTGTTTATACTACTGGAAAAAAGGTTCATCTGCAGGTTTGTTGACGTTTCCGTGGTTTGCTAGGGCATGTGCCACGTTATTCGCAAGGCACCATTGTGCCTTCCAATCTTAAAGCTCTCTAAGTTAAGCTGCGTGACTTATCTTCTTCAAACAGAACCACTACAGTCGCACCATCTAATTTAACAGAAATACAAACAATTCAAAACCCGCCAACTCATCTGATCTTATGAATTCACGTCATGTAATCTCAACATTCTGTTCCATCAAACGTACACTGGGAAAAGCCCACCAGAGACCACGTTTTTAAAAATCGCGAGAGTCCTAGGTGATTTCTTTAGAATCTACAGCTGTAAAAACCTTTGGAATATTTTCCTAGTATATATTAAGTTTCTCTGTGCACTTTATGAATGCAGTGATTTGAATGTCTGATCAGTCGTTTAAAGCTCTGCTCAAGCTAGAATGTAGTGTATCCAACAACATTTTGCTCTCCATGCAAGCATATGTTCGGTCTATCAAAAAAATTTAGATATCTATATTGATTGCTCATATAAATAAAACCAAGGACAAAGATACCATGTTAAGAATAGGCGTTCCTATTTCCATTGCTATTTCACGATACCGACCTCAACAGCGATGTAGCAGAGTGGCGCATGGTGTTGCATGATGTGCAGAATAAAGCATAGCTAATAAAAACCCTCGTACCGCTTTTCAAGAACGTACTTAATGGCATCCCGCGGACTAGTGCAGCGCTCAATGACTTGGTCAGTACGGTCATCAGGTGAGAAGGCTCAGCGTAACAGGCGCGGCGTAACAGAAGGGGCAGCAGACAGCGCCAGCAGAGGAGTGTACCCCTTACACACTTTCAGGCTTCAGGCAGGCAAGCAGGCAGGCGTTTTTTTTCTTCCAGAAATTGGTATGCAACTTTAGCGCAGGCAGGCAGACGTTTTTCTCAGAAGCCTATCACTCAGTAGCAGATGTGGGACAGAAGGCAGGCAGGAGTTACAAGGTTAAAAATAGAACCTGGGACCTGTGCTTTGGGGAAAACAGGCCACACATCATGGCTCTGATACCATGTTAAACAGACATGGTTAGGGAGAACAAATAGGAAAGATAAAGCTTGCGATACATTTTATTAACAATCTGATATACATTTATAGTACATTTGGTGACCGTTGGGATTCACATCCCAAGGTCTCTTGGACTGCTTTGTCCATTCGGCTTCCACGCTAACCCTTTAGGATTAGGTGTCCAACAGTAATTTAGGAAAGTGTCTTGTAGATTGTCCCGTTTGTTGCTAGACCCACTCATTGGGCTAGAGGGATCATCTATGTCTGCAGAGATGATTTACCTAGACAACAGCATTGTCGAAACCTTCGAGGAGAGAGGATGATGGGAACACATCACAAACCTCCCATGACAGTGCACACTGTAGAGGAAGAGCTAACGCAAGTTCTCATCGCCAAGGTTGCACTAAAGACAATCAAGAGAGGTATACAAATTCTCAGAATTCTAAAGTTCATTTTAGTTACAAGCATATTTTTAATGATGAGTAGAAATCATGGCATAGAAAACCACATAGTTTTTGTGTCTTGCATAACCACGTGGTTTCCAAGTGATGGAAGCGAATGGCAATAAGAAATAGGACGAGACGTGAAAGGCCTTCTCCACATTAGAGAAGGAAGAAGGTTAAGCAGGTTTGGAGGAAGAAGAATTTTTGCAATCATTCCAACAAAGGTGGACATCAAAGAGCCATATGTTCGAGGCTCCATCCAGAGCAACGTCTTAAGGACAAAGTGCCCATGCAAGAACCAACTCGTGAAATTTTTCAATAAGAGAATCTGCGACAAGGAGATGACTCATTCACTTTGATGAGTGAGAGATGCTTTTACTAGATATAATATCTTTTCTTGGCCGCATTTTGTAAATCACATGTTGCGATATAAATGTAAAAGTGATGATGCATTTTCCATCGCTTATTAGAGCAACGATGATGTTTTTGGCCTTTTGTTGATAGTTGGGGTATTGTTTCTATTATGATGTAAACTTGACTACAAAGTGGGTGTTATAAAATCTTGGCAAGTATGGGGATGCTTTAATCATGATTGGTCATGTAATTGAGCATGTAGTTTGCAAAAAAATGTACTACAGGTTTGCAGAGGATGCAGGGGTTGGCTCATCACTTATGGATTTGAAGAACAAGGGCGAAGGAGAAGGAAGTGTGGCTTGTTAGGACACTTGTCATGAAAATAATGTAACACAACAATTGCATATTATGTTCATGCTTTTGAAGGACCAAAATCTCCTCAGTGGGGAGGAATGATCTAGGTGGCCCCAGAAACGCTCAGAATTCAGAAATGGCTTTGAAAAAAATCAAATATAAAAGCCACAAGATTGAAGTGAAACTAGAACCAGATTGTAGTTCTCATCTGTAGTGCCCACTCTAGTTTTCTGACCCTAATATGACATTATCTTAGATACTTTAGTCTATGAGGAACTCAGGTTGAGGATCTAGAAACGTAACTCTATTATTAGTGAATGTGATGGTTATGTATGTTCTCTATTAATATTATGATTACGATATAATTAATGGTTATGTGTACTCTCTATTGATATCATAATGATGATAGTAGTAAAGGATAGACATGTTTTCTATTAATGTTATAATGATGGTAGCTTTTATCTATATGTATGGTTCCATTAAGGTTATGATGATGCTAACCATGATGGAGGTATCCACTATGTTAGCTACTTACAATAGTTATGGTTCACAATGAACAATGATGTGAATGACCAGGTGATGGTAATAATGCTATTATGACAATGACTAACACTGAGAAACCTGGTTACTAATTATTATCGAGTATGGTAGGAAACCACCAGAGGCACTCGCACATGACGAGTTGGCGACACCTGGTTTGATGAAAATTTATATTATTTTATCTTTGACATTCTAAGTCGATTTCGAAACCTGCTATATATGTTTATCTATATTCTAATACTATGTTAATGGTTGCAGGCACATTTAGTTGCTTGGCCGAATGACTCACATATGGGTGATGGGGTTGTACAGGTGGATGGAACTACATGGGAGGGGTGGGACAGAGTCCCTGATCTCACCCACTAGCACTCCCGCCGTGACTTGGGTTGGAAGGGTTGAAACACCTTCGCCTTGAAGATCACGATGCCATGAGGGCAGGTCCCAAAGTTGGGTCGCTCATGAGGATCCTACTGGGGGGCGCGCATCAAGGCGGATTCCTTGATCCCAAGCACCATTAGTCTCACTATAGCAGGCAACATAAGAGACGATAGTGGTCTATGACGTTGCACGATATTTCCCCCTCGTAGTCACTGGATGCTTGAAGGGCAAGTGGTGTGGCACCCTTGGAATTTCACGGAAATTCTTGAAGGGCACGACCAACTTGGCACCCTTGGCATCACAATGAAACTGTTAGGTGTGGCACCCTTGGAACTTCTAGGGAAGTTCTTGAAGGGCACAACCAAACTTGGCACCCTTGGAACCATTAAAAATAAATAAATATAAGTAAGGAATGAAAACTAGGTAAATTTACATCAAGGGTAAATGATGATTAAAAACCAAGGAAATTAAATCAAAAATAAAACTTGGAATAAGGAGGATCATAGGAAGAAATAAAATAGATTACCTTAAAAACTCTACCCTTCCCATGTTGGAAAGTACTAGGTAGATTAGGTGGGTTTAATTAGGTAAACATAAGGATAAAGATTAATCCTAAACTAATTAAACCTAATTAGGAAAAGAGGAAGGTGAATTAAAATAAGAAAAATAAATTAAATCTAGAGAAATGTAGAGAATCTCCATGTGGCATCAACCATCATAGAATATCCCTCTAAGAGGTAACCTGAGTTAATTTAGGAAGTAGATTGGGGATAAAATCTTGACTCATTAATTGACTCCAAGTAATAAACACAATTCAAGGAATAAAAGGGGGGAATAAAGAGACAACTAGGAGAAGAAATAGGAGTCTTGTGAGGTGAGGAAGATATTAGTTTTAAATAAAAAGTTAAGTAAATAATTTTGGGTGACCCTTGATGAGAGAGTGACACATGGGTAGGTGAATAATCAAGCTAGTAAATAATAATAAAAAATTTATAATTATGCATGACATGCCAAGTGTCATCTATGAGGACTCTTATAAAAGAAGGGGCAAAGCCATGGTAGGGGCACTTTTTGGGGGGAACCCTATTGTTGGATGGATGATATGATGTCAAAGCAGTGACTACGAAGCTATAGTGAGTTTGGTGAGGTAGAGGGTTTTTAGAGAGGGGACTCTTGAGCTAAGGTTGCTCTCCTCTGCCAGCTAGATTCTTCCTCCATTGTACAACCCCATTGCAGCTCGGGGATCCGCGGTGAAGAAGAGTACCCAAGGAGTAGGCTAGGAGGTTAACCTGTGGGTCTCGTTTTCGGATCAAGTGCGTCATCATACACTCGTAGAAGTGACCGGCAACAAGGGAATACCAGCGACAACAGAGCAAGCGGAGTCTCGCCTTCCGGTGTACGGTACATGTGTATTTCGTTACTACTTGATCTGAGATTAAAAATATGTAAATGTTGTGTTCTGTTCCTGAAATGAGTATCAGCAGTGTGTGTGTTGAATGAATTGAAATCTCAATGCGTTTCTTTACTGGTTGTAATTGTTGTGTAAAAAAAAAGAAAAAAAAGTATATAGTTGCAGCTCGGGGGTCCTTACATTTGGTATCAAAGCCCAAGTTGAACCCTTGAGGCCTATGGGCCCATGCATGCATGACTAGTTTTGTTTGCTATATGTGAGTATAACTCCCATCCTATATTTGACCCAGAAATTCTTATCGGGATCAGTTCCCATTGATTGGTCGCTTTCTAGGTATATGCATAGAGTATCAAAAGATTCATACACACCTATACAAAGCTCACAGTGCCAGCCTATAAAAAAAAAAAAAAAAAAAAAAAAAAAAAAAAAAAAAAAAAAAAAAAAAAAAAAAAAAATAAATAAATAAATAAATAAATAAATAAAATAAATAAATAAATAATTAATTAATAATTAAAAAAATAAAAAAAATAAAAAAATAAAAATAAAAATAAAAGTTGCTAAAGATCTTTCTGGTCTCCATAATCTCCTTAAAAGCAAGAAAGTTTTCAACTTTCCATGTGAATGTTTCCCTGCTTACAATTCTTACATTTTCATTTCCAAGGTATTGGAGTCCATCTCAGAATCTGAATGTTCTTGCATTACATATGTCTCCTTTAAAATAAGAACTTCTGCGGAAAACACTACCGTGTCTTGTAAAAGAAAACCCGAGTCCTGATCAAAAAAACTGGTTAGTGTCACAAATTCACGCCAACCCCAATCTTTGGCAGCTTTGGAATAATTGATTATGTGACTCCTTTGTCACCTATCTATCTTCAAATTTCTGATTCACAACTGATAATCTATGATTGACGAAGCAACCCCAATCTGCAGAAGTATTGCGGGGATCTGTAACTTCAAGAACCACCGAAGGGTGGCAAGGTGGTTATGATTGTCCAGCAGCATGCCCCAAGTCTTGGTAAAACAGCTGGATTCCTTGGTTTCAATGAGTGATACAAACCCTATGTCGTTCGATTGATGAAGCGCTGGACAGCGACTGAAGAATCATGATAACCCTAGGGATTTTGAGCTTTAGAGCCTTGACGTGATTTTGGAGGCAGAAATTTTCATATTGAGGCAGTTGAGAAGGTGAAAAACGAGGCCATAAATCAATTTATTACCAAATCGGAATCTGGAATAGTGGTGATCGATTGACATGATCTGGGAGCAGGGATTTCCATGTTGATGCAATTCACAAGGCCATAAATTGTTCATTTTTACCAAATCAGAATCTAGAATGGAGGTAACGGCTTCGATCTACTAAAGGTGCAGAGTGGTGATCGGTTGACATGATCTGGGAGTAGGGATTTCCATGTTGATGCAGTTCACAAGGCCATAAATTGTTCATTTTTACCAAATTGGAATCTAGAATGGAGGTAACGGCTTAGATCTACTAAAGGTGTAGCCATGTGAATGTAATGCTCCCTTTTCCTGTTTTTCCCTTTGTAATCTGTGGGTATTTTGCCCAAATTTTGCTTCTATTCTCTTATCTTCAGTTTTCATCCACGCTTGGCACTATATAGAGACATGTGCTTGCCAATGGTGGGTTTCGTTTAATGCCGTCACAGACCGTGTCCATCGTTCCCCCTTCAGAATGGTCGGGACGAATATGGGGTCGCCATGGTTGCTCCTTCGATAGCAACGGAAAAGGCGTTTGTGCCACCGGTGACTGCGGAGGCCAACTCCAATGCAACGGTGCTGGAGGAGCGCCACCAGCCACGTTTGCCGAGTTCACTCTAGGCACACAGGATTTCTACGACGTAAGTCTCATGATGGCTACAATCTTCCCATTGCCATAGCTACCCGCAAAGGCTCCAGTAAATGCACATATGCGGGGTGCATTAGTGACTTGAACCTCAACTGCCCGCCTTCACTTCAGGAGAAGAACGAGCAGGGCTGTGTCATGGCTTGTAAGAGTGCCTGCTTTGCCTTCAGCACGCCTCAGTATTGTTGTCAAACCGTGGGTATTGTACTCAATACCTAAGAGCCAAATCTCTCCTCATCATAAATAATTGTCATCCAGCGTCCTTTCAATTTCTCTGTAATTCTATTTCTGATGGCCCAGGTTTCCCGATCGAATACCCTCCCAGAATCTGCAAAAGCATCAATACAGCCCTATGGGTTCTTTATGTTTTCCGCTAGTCTCTTAATTCAACCACAACCCAAAATATTTTCCGTAATTTCTAACCTGTATTAGTTCCAGTTGAGTTTTCCCATCATTTATAGAGATTTTAGCCTCTTTGAGCTGGCTCCAGCAACATCTGGTGTGCAGGAGTTCTGCTCCTTGATTTTTTTAGGTTTTCATAAAGAGGGTAAAAAAAAAAGGGATCGCATAGTTTTGATCAATTGCGGGAATATGACCTTTCACGGCTTTCAATCGGGCCGCCCCTTGGGCGTAAGGATAGAGGACATAAATGGGAAGCAAAACCCATCTCAGACCATGGTTGTTGGCTCTTCCCACATCAATACTGTTGTTTCGATGTTTCAGAGGCTTGTCAATACCCTCGGAACGCCTAAGGATACTCCAGAACTCAGAGCGATTGTAAGTTGGAAATGCAATATTGAAAAGAATGATTTAATCTACTTGCATTCACGAAAAAGCTGCGTAAAGCGGTTGTTTGAACGAGATTGGCATTGATTGCTGCTAATTAGTTTTTAATTAAGTATATAATTTTTTGTTGCGTTTCCTGATTAACTTTCATTAATATATTAAATAAACTGGTTTGATTGAGTGTTTTAATGTAAATGCTTTCGCGTGCATTGGCTTGCATGTTGCCCTAATGATGCCAAACTCCTAAGAGGTATGGAGATTAGATCGGATCGGCATTTCTAAGGTTAAATTGATGTATTCTTCCTCGAGCTTTTGCCTCGATTTTAATAGATTATGGTCCTGTCTCTGTTCCCTGTTTCGAGTTCCCAAATCTATTTACTCAGCCTGTTGGTTGATGTCTTAGCCTATAGAGATATGAGAAGTGAGAACTGTCCGAAAGGCGTTACTGCATTATCTCTAAATTGATGCAATATTTAACCGCATTGTCATATTGATGCAATATATTACATGGGTTGGGTCGGTTACTTTCTGCCAAATACATAACTATCATATTCGTTATTAATGAACTTCGAAAATTTCTTCTTGATCAGTTTCCCTACTGACACAGCCCAAATCTATTTTTCCTTGTCTATACGAGGGATTTGCGTAACCAGCATTTTGAAGCATTTCCTCAAGTTATGTTTTTCATCCATACCTGCTGCCTTAATCTTGCAGGTATGGTGACTATCAGTCTTTTCTCAATTACTTCCAAGTTTTCTTCTATCATCCTCATGTGCACAGCTCGTGGTTGTGAGGACAACTTGGTTTCTTTTAGCTTGTCTAAAGTCCTGTTCTACCATTAGGAAGCCCACCTTTAAGGTCAATTCCACAGTTTACCTTTCACTTGAATGACAATAAAAAGTAATTATTATAACCATATCTCTATAATTCTACCATCAAGAAACAAGTTTCTAAAACTGTTTCAGAGGTCCTTTCATCTATTCTAAAATCTACTGAGCCCTTCATGTGACTAAACAAGCATGGAAGCCAGCTACTTGGCATTTTTGTAATAAGTTGTTTTCACAAATCAAACTGAATATGCTTTATTATGCTATTTAGATAGGTTCTGGTGAGAACTTGTAGATGTGTTTCTCGTTATTTTGGATATTACTGGAGTAGCTAAATAAAGTGGAGACCTCTTGGTTCACTTTCAATTAGTTATTCTCAGGTATAGTTTTCAAATTTGTTGTATAGTTTTAAATTAAAGTTTAAGTAAATAATTTTAGGAGACCCAAATAAGTTACCTATTTCTATTTGTATTTCTGAACATTTCCAGAAGTTTCCAATAGCCATTTTTTTTGGAAGCAGTTTTCATAATCCAACTTGTTAGGTTAAGTTTTATCTTTTTCAGATTTGCAACAAAAAAAAAACTCTTTTCGAAATCGTAGTCTTGGTCTTCTGTGGAGTAACATCCCATAAGTTTCTGCATGGCAAAGATCCATAAATTTCAATAATAAGACAACAGGATACGGACAAATTACCAATTCTACTTAGTCAAATATTTAACTTGTTTTTATTATTTTAAATAGATTACCTTGTTATCATTTTTGGGATTCAACTGCGTTAAGTAAGTCATTCAAACGTATGACCATTTCCATGAGAGGTAGTCGTAACTGACTAATTTCTCATGATTTTTGAATAGTTCACTTAGCACTCATTGCATCGGGTGATGCTCACAGGGGTGAAGAAGTCGGATTGAAACTAGTGAAATGTGGAGAACGAATCACATAGCATCAATCATCACTTCCGGGGCTTGCACCCGGTAACCAGGACTTCCCAGAAGGTCACCCATCCCAGAACTCCTCTGGCTCAAGCGCGCTTAACTGTGGAGTTTTTCCACAATCAAGCCCACTTAGCTTGCTACCCCATCTGCAAAACCTTTAGCAAGTATTGTGCCTCATGAACCATTCAAGTAGAGATCCCTTGACTCTTTTTGAATTTAAGTATGGGGGTTTACGCAGTGCATTATATTAGATATCATTTTGGGATTCAACTGCGTTAAGTAAGTCATTCACGTATGACCATTTCCATGAGAGGTAGTCGTAACTGACTAATTTCCCATGATTTTTGAATAGTTCACTTAGCACTCATTGCATCGGGTGATGCTCACAGGGGTGAAGAAGTGGGATTGAAACTAGTGAAATGTGGAGAACGAATCACATAGCATCAATCATCACTTCCAGGGCTTGCACTCGGTAACCAGGACTTCCCGGGAGGTCACCCATCCAGAACTCCTCTGGCTCAAGCGCGCTTAACTGTGGAGTTTTTCCACAATCAAGCCCACTTAGCTTGCTACCCCATTTGCAAAACCTTAGCAAGTATTGTGCCTCATGAACCATTCAAGTTAGAGATCCCTTGACCCTTTTTGAATTTAAGTATGGGGGATTACGCAGTGCATTATATTAGATATCATTTTGGGATTCAACTGCGTTATAAGTCATTCAAACGTATGACCATTTCCATGAGAGGTAGTTGTAACTGACTAATTTCTCATGATTTTTGAATAGTTCACTTAGCACTCATTGCATCGGGTGAAGCTCACAGGGGTGAAGAAGTGGGATTGAAACTAGTGAAATGTGGAGAACGAATCACATAGCATCAATTCATCACTTTCGGGGCTTGCACCCGGTAACCAGGACTTCCCAGGAGGTCACCCATCCTAGAACTCCTCTGGCTCAAGCACGCTTAGCTGTGGAGTTTTTCCACAATCAAGCCCACTTAGCTTGCTACCCCATTTGCAAAACCTTAGCAAGTATTGTGCCTCATGAACCATTCAAGTAGAGATCCCTTGACTCTTTTTGAATTTAAGTATGGGATTACGCAGTGCATTATATTAGATATCACTTTTGGGATTCAACTGCGTTAGGTAAGTCATTCACGTATGACCATTTCCATGAGAGGTAGTCGTAATTGACTAATTTCTCATGTGAATAGCTCACTTAGCACTCATTGCATCGGGTGATGCTCACAGGGGTGAAGAAGTGGGATTGAAACTAGTGAAATGTGGAGAACGAATCACATAGCATCAATCATCACTTCCGGGGCTTGCACCCGGTAACCAGGACTTCCCAGGAGGTCACCCATCCCAGAATTCCTCTGGCTCAAGCGCGCTTAACTGTGGAGTTTTTCCCACAATCAAGCCCACTTAGCTTGCTACCCCATTTGCAAAACCTTAGCAAGTATTGTGCCTCATGAACCATTCAAGTAGAGATCCCTTGACTCTTTTTGAATTTAAGTATGGGATTACGCAGTGCATTATATTAGATATCACTTTTGGGATTCAACTGCGTTAGGTAAGTCATTCACGTATGACCATTTCCATGAG
>APFE030698453.1:39974-51353 GCA_000404065.3 Pinus taeda | reverse complement strand
TTCAGAGCCTCTACCCTCAACTACAACCCAATACACTTCAGATTCACTGCTATAGTCTAACCATGCCTTCACATCTATCTATTATTTCCCAAAAGACTTAAGACTGACTTTTACACTTAGAGCCTCGCTCTACTTATACATTCCCATGGTCTGCGGACCATGGGTAGGATGACACACTTTACATGAAAATACATTATTTTAGGGCGGACAACGCTAGAATCTCGCACTTTGCACCAGCATTTTGCGGGGTCTTTACATTCCTTTGACCAAAAATCGGGCTTTAAGCCCCAAAACCATTGCGTGGGAGATCCAATGCCCAACACTTAGTGTAACAGATCGAAAAGATTATGAATAATATAGACAATTAACAGTCAAGAAACATAACAGACACACACATCAACACAAAAAATAATCAAGGAGTTCACCAGACTTCCTGGCTATGTCTCCTAGTCCTGCTTTCAGTGCTGACCTCTATATTATGTCTTCAAGAATAGAGTTTACAGGTGTGAGCTCAATTAGAGCCATAACACAATAACAGTGATATTACACAGGGATTCCACTCGAAAACCTCGAGTCTACAGAGTACAAAAATTCTCCCTCTTAGTGCCTCTAATCAATTGTTCATAGCTGTGTGGCTTCTCTGACTCTCTGTCTCCCTTCTGTCTCTGACCTCTAACCTCCGATACACTCCGCTAGCCTACTCCGATGTGATATCCCGATCGAATCTAGGCCGTTGATCTTTCCGATCTAACGACTCTTGTGCAACATTACTTCAACCTTCTCTTAGCTTCGTTTTCCGCATTTCTTCTTAGTTTTTCTTTTGCAATAGTGTTTTCTGATAACATGTATATGAAGACTTAGAGGTTTCAAGATCCATTTTCGATCACGCTTTCCCAATGAAAAGCTTTTGGACCACCAAAATTTGGTTTTAGGCATCGATCCAGTGAGGATATAGTTCCCTCACTTGTCCAATTTCTATCCAGCATGCCTTGGTTGGATTTGAACCCTTGAGCCCTACTCTCAAGTACTCAACATCCCCTTGACGCATAGTTCTTACCTTCCTGTCTAGAACTGTGTCCTCCTGTAACTCATTGAGATACTCAAACAACAAATCCCCAATAGAAGGTAACTGAATTTGCTCTTCAGGATCTTCAATCAAAGAAGGTTCATACAATCTCAAGTTTTCTGCATTAACGACTGAATAGATCTGCATATAAGCTGGCAAATCAAGGAAAAAAGCATTTTCACCAATTTTATCAAGTATCTTGAAAGGTCCATACCTTATTGGTTTTAGCTTCTTACCTTCACCTTGCAATCTGTCTTTTCTGATGTACAGCCAGACTTGATCGCCAACTTGAAAACTATGCTCAACTCGATGCTTGTCATGTCTTGCCTTGTACTTGGATTGACTTATTTCCAGTTGCTCTTGTACTGCCTGGTGAATTTCCTGGATTTGTTCAATGAACTTGGTTGCTTTGTCCACATCACTTTGTCCATCAACTGCTATGTCTTTACCAAAGAAAAAATCCAAGGGAGACTTTGGTATAAAACCAAGACAAGTCTCAAAAGGAGATCTCTGAGTAGAAGAGTGCTTGGCATGGTTGTAAGCATGCTACACATAACACAAATGCTCATCCCAAAGCTTGGGATGCTTGCTGCAATAGCCTCTTAGCAACTGGATCACTGTCCTATTGACCACTTATGTCTGACCATCTGTTTGTGGATGAAATGTTATGCTCTTCTTCAACCTGGTGTCCATCAACTCCCATAAACTTGACCAAAACGTCCCAACAAATAAAGAATCTCGATTAGATACAATAGAAGTGGGTAACCCACAATGAACCCATACATTCTGAAAGAATTACTTTGTTGTTTGTTCAGCTGTAACCTACTTGTTACATGGTATCAAAATACACATTTTACTGAACCTATCTACAGCAACATACAAATAATCATGACCTTTCCTAGACTTTGGCAATCCCCCAACAAAATCTGAAACACTTTCCCAAGGAAGAGAAGGAATTGGAAGTGGAGTGTACAAGCCTAAGTTTCGATTCTTGGGCTTGCTTGTAGCACACATAGTACACCCTTTGATATCTAGAAATTGTCTCATGCATTCTTGGCCAATAATAGAACCTTTCAAATTGTGAAACTATTTTACTTACACCAAAATGACCTGATATGAGAGAAGTATGTGCTTCTCGAATTATGCTAACTCTTTCAGTTTGTGGAATGCATAACTTTCCCAAATGATATAAGAGTTTGTCCTTTACATAATAATCCAATTCTTCTATTTTCTTTCCATGACTTAAAGTTGCATATACATCTTTAAAATCTACATCTTGAGCATATTGTTCAATGTAACTTTCATGCATTACTGAGTTATGCTTAAGTATAGTAGATGCATTTATGATTGGTCTTGATAACATGTCTGCAAATTTATTGTGTATGCCCTTCTTATATCTGATGGTAAGATGAAATTGCTGTCAAAAACCCATCCACCTATAATGTCTTGATTGTTGCAATTTAGTTTGTGAGTGCAAATATTGAAGTGGTCGATGATCTGTATGTATTATTGTTTCTTTACCCATTAGGTAATGTTTCCACTTTTTCACACTTGGTACTAATGCATACAATTGTTTATCATATGTGGGATAATTAACTACTACAGAAGTAAATGTCTCAGAATGATAGCATAAGGGTTTTCCGTGTTGCATCAACGCTACTCCCATGGCATAGTCACTGGCATCTGTCTCAATCTCAAATGGATGTTGAAGATCTGGCAGTGCTAGTACTGGTGTTGTACTGATTTTATCTTTTAAGGTGTCGCAGGCTTTCTGTTGTTTGCCTCCCCACTTAAACACATATTTCAATCTTGCTAAAGCATGTAATGGAGCTACAGTCAAAGAAAAGTTAGCAATAAACTTTCTCCAGTATTGCGCTACCCCTAGGAAACTCCTAACCTCTATAGCAGGTTTTGGTTTTAAGCCAGTTCATAATGACTTCAACCTTAGAGGGATCTATCTTCAATTCACCACCTCCTACAATATAACCCAAATAATTTAAATATGTTCTGCCAAATTCACATTTTGATAGTTTTACATAGAGATTTTCTCTTTTTAAAACATCTAAAGTCTGCTTTACATGCTTCACATGGTCTTCCCATGTCTTACTAAAAACAAGAATGTCATCTAAATAAAAAATTACAAAGTCATCAATAAATGGTTTGAGTACATCATTCATAACTCTCATAAATGTAGCAGGAGCATTAGTTAAGCCAAAAGGAATAACCAACCATTTATATAGTCCTTGCTTTATCTTGAAAGCAGTCATCCATGCATCTTGTTCTTCAACTCTGACCTGATGATAACCACTTTGCAAGTCTAACTTAGAAAAGTAAACTGCTTCTTTTAATTGATCTAATAAATCATCAATACGAGGAAGAGGATTACGATTCTTGATTGTTATTTTATTTAATGCTCTATAATCAATGCACATTCTCCATGAACCATCTTTCTTTCTCACTAGCATGATTGGAGATCCACATGGTGATGTGCTTGGTCGTATAAACACTTTATCGAGCAACTCCTGTACCTTCTTCTTTATCTCTATATTCTCTAAAGCTAACAACCTGTACTTTCCAATGTTAGGAAATGGAGCATCTTGCTGCAGACAAATATCATGTACTATTTCCCTTTTGGGTGGTAGACCTTTAGGTTCTTGAAATAGGATATCATATTCTGAAACAACTTTACTAAATCAGCTTCCTTTTTAGCATCACAACCTTCAAATACATTGGTTTTATCAGGGTTCTTTTCCTTTACAACCATTAGTAAAAATTTCTTACTTGAATTCATAATTATTTTCATCTATCTTGAGATTATGAGAGAATAGTTACCCTTGAGTTTATGAGCTCTTACAATGTATTCTATTGCATTTTTAGTGAGTTGATACTTATTCTCAGCTCTATAGAAAATAGCTTTCCTATCATACAAGTATGGACTTCCCAAAACAATACCACATATATCCAATGGAACTATATCTAACTCAACCACATCTACAAATGTTGATCCAATAGCAAACCTAAGTTTACATTGTCTCGTTACTTGTAGCTTTGTTTTATCACACACCCAACCTAATGGATATGGCTTCTCATGAGTTTTTTTTTGTAATCCCAACTTCTTTACAATTGTTTTAGAAATCAAATTTACTTGTAATCCACTATCAAACAAAGTATCAATCTTATTGTGCTTGGAAATTACTCGAATACAAAAAAGCTCATTTCTTTCCCTCTCATTATTTTCATTATCAACAAATTGTGTAGAATTACTTGTGGATGCTTCAAAATCTTTACCTTTAATACCTGTGGCTGTAACTCTTGTTTCATTGCCTGAATTTGATCCCAACTCCTACTGAATAGCTGCAACATTCTTTTTATTCTTTCCACCGAACTTCTTCAGTTTCAGTTCTGGATGCAAAAACCAATAGTGTGCCTCATCATGTCCTTCTTTCTTGCAATGAGTGCATGAAGGTTTATCCTTCTTTACATTGTTTGCTTTCCTTTCCTTCCATTTCAGTTTCTTCTCTTCCTTGCTCTTGCTTACAGAATATTTAGATGATCCCCCAACCTCTGGGTTTACATTCTTACCTCTAGCTTCTAGATGTGTTCCCTGAACTAATACATAATCTAAGCTAGTGGGATTAAACATGATAATAGTATGCTTTAAATATCTAGAAGACCACCTATATACTTCAATAAAGTCTTAGGTGAATCTAATGGTATACCTAGAGTTAAAGCTCTCTTTTTGAATTCCTTAGTATAACTCTGTACACTTTGACCCTTCAACTGACGAACAATTTGCCAACTCATCATTGCTTGCTGCATGTAAGCTAAAGGACAGAATTGCTTTTTGAGAGCAGAAACAAATTCATTCCAGGTAGAAATGAAATTAACATGTTTTTGCAGATCAACTTGTGTCTTGCCTTCCCACCACACTAGTGCAGTTCCTCCAAGTCGAAGGCTAGCCAGTTGAATCTTCTTCCTTTCTGAATCAATGTTTGATACCCTGCAACATACCTCAATTTGTCTTATCCAATTATCTATCTTTTATGCATTGAGTTCTCCATCATAAATTGGAAAATCAAACTTCACATCTAGTTTGATTAAGGAAGTTTTCTTATTCTTCTTAGAAGAGTTAGAAGATGACGAGGATGATGAAGGTGATGATGGAGGAGATGGTGGAGGAGGCATTCCCCCTTTCGCTTTGCCTTCTGGAGGGGAAACTAGAAAAGGTTCCTTTGCTCCTTTGTCTGGTTTGGGTGTTGAAGTTCTTTCACCTCGACCCTTCTTAAATTCCAGATACGTCTCTTCCACCATGTCTTGGAGTGCCTTAAAACCTTCCATAAATTGATATTTTGATGCCAATGGAGTTTCTTCTACCATTCTCCTCTGAGAATAGACTCTTCTGATCTATGGATTAGCCTCAACAAGTTCTCCTTCTCCTAGTTTGAGTTTTAATCTAGTTAGCATTCAAAATCCAACACAAGCTTGTCTAACCTTAACAAAACCAAAACCAAATGCTCTGATACCACTTGATCTATAAATGAGATATTAATAAATATTAAGGTATTACAAACTCATGTGCAAGAATGCCTATATTACTTAGTGCAACGGATCGAGAAGATTGTGAATAATATAGACAAGTAACAGTGAGAAAACATAACAGACACACACATCAACACAAAAAATAATCAAGGAGTTCACCAGACTTCTTGGCTACGTCTCCTGGTCCCGCTTTCAGTGCTGATATCTATATTATGTCTTCATGAACAAAGTTTATAGGTGTGAGCTCAATCTGAGGCATAACACAACAACAATGATATTACATAGGGATTCCACTCAAAACCCTCGAGTCTACAAAGTACACAGACTCTCCCTCTCAGTGCCTCTGATCAACTGTTCGTAGATGTGTGGTTTCTTTGACTCTTTGTCTCCCCTATATCTCTGACCTATGACCTCCGATACACTCCACTGTCCTGCTCTGATACGATATCCTGATTTAATCTGGGCCGTTGATTTGTTTGATCGGAAGACTCTTGTGCAACGTTACTTCAACCTTCGCTTTGCTATGTTTTCCGCCTTTCTTCTTGGTTGTTCTTCTGCAATAGTGTTTTCTGATAACATGTATATGAAGACTTAGAGGTTTCAAGATCCATTTTGGGTCAGGTAAAGTGTGCGATGTAGATAATAAAAATAAAAGGTGGAATTTTTAGAGGAAAAGTGATGGATGACCAGTTGAAACCCTATATAGGTGGTGCCACCACCTCAATAGCCATGGAAAGTACAGCCTTAGCACTCTTGGCAGTTGAAAGGAGGTGCGGGACTATAAACTACTCTACTCGAGAGCTACAGGATGTCGTAGCTATGCTCAGAAGCAAAGTGTCACAAGGTCCGCGACCATGCAAGGGGGGCTGCACTACAGTGCGGGTTGGCTGGAAAGTGATCGTTGCAGTCATTTTTCACGATGTGATGCTTGACTTGAGACCAAATGGAGTGGGTAGCATGCATTTAAGATGAGGTTTATGGGCAAGGTTCGGGAAAATATACCGCTAAGGGAGAATTAATGGACCGGATTTGGGTGGAACAGTCGAATTCAAATTCAAAAGGTGCTATAAAATACAAACGGTTGCCCAACAAACAACACTTGGTCATTTGAGAATTGAGCTATTGTATGCCCCAAGTATTTTGAACCGATACCTATTTATCCTATGGAGAGTGTTGTTCCCCTGATTGAATGATTGAGAGATTTCTGGACAAACAAGATGGCAGCGTCTGAAGAAGCGAGGCAAATCGCAGAGATGACTGTTGAAGAAGCCATAAAGGCAATGACCATAGAATATGCCCCTTAGAGTGCCGAGATTGTTATAGAAATCCCTAAATCATCGTGCACACCGAGACTAAAGAAAGACAAACAACCAATGATTCTGGTGCATGTGTCCCCGTGAAACCTGCTACAAACTAGATTAACAATGGAGTAAAAAGGGAAAGTCATTAACCTGGAAACCGATGAGGAAGAAGACCTAGAGGATATCATAATTGAAGAGGATGAGGATGAGGGCATGGAGGAAGAAACCAAGGGCGCGATCCCTCTAACTAAGCTGCCCATATATGTCCCTCTGCAGAAGGGGAAGGTGAAGGTGCCCAAGGACCTTAATGAGAGGTGGAGCTCTTTGCAGACTCCACTCATCCCGGATGATATCATCTTTGAAGGAACACACTTGGGAAGGGTGCTGAGCTTCAAATTCGAAGATTGGGATATCGCTGACCACAATAAATTCCCTCACTTGGCGACTGTGCACCTCATGAAGCCAAATAAACACACCGTGGTGGGAGTTATAGAGTTGGAGTCTAACAAGTGGTTATGCGGAGTCAAGAAGGCAGGATTGTTGAACTTGCTCTGGGTGCCGCATCACCATCATGCCCCAGTGACTATCTTCATCATCAGGTAGCTACTCTACTTGGTGCATGGTGGGTGTTTGTGGCTGGAGGAGCCCATCCCCATCACAGACCACCAAATCCATCAAGTTACCCGACTCCCTAGTAAAGGAGAAGACCCTGCAGACATTTTGGAGGGGAAGAGCACTGATTTGGTCATCACGGAGGCCATGAAAAATAAATACAAGTTGGAGAAGAAAAAGAGGGGCTATACGATCTCCAGTAACAACAAGAAAGCAGTCAGAGTGGCAAACTCAGATACTGGTGGGTAAGGTCATGCGGAAGTGTCACGCGGATGAGGTGCCCATGCCGGTAGTGGCACTTGCTGGACAATACGTAGAAGGGGTCCAGTTTAACTGGTCTGAATTCTTGTGCAAGGATTTCCTGGAGAATTTTCGTGAGGCACAGGAACAAGGAAAAACTTTCCACTATGTATGGCTTTTGCTGTCCATAGTGCTGGTGGCTGGGGAATTTCCAAAGGACAGCCAATAACCCACAATTGCAAGGGATCTTCTAGAGGTCACAAAGTACACTTTGCTATGGGCCACTGAGGGCATGAACCGAATCCGTGACAGCAAAATATTTTGGGTGTTCATGGAGATGAACATCAGAATGGGGATTAGCCGCAAGCTGCGGTTATCACCCACTGTCTACAACAGGCTACAAAATTTCTCAAAGTTTTTCATAAAATCTAACTCAGGGCGCACAAGGACCCTTCAAGGAAGTGGAACGAACTTCCTTATATAGCCATAGATGATGTGATCTTCGACGTGGCCACTAGAGTGGCGTGCTCCAGACATCTCTGCGCTTGAAAAGTTTGTTGCACAGAGAAAGAAGGAGGAGGCAAAACTGCACATGGTGTAGTTGGTAGAAAAGAGAAGGAAAGAAGCAGCAAAAACAAAGGCACAAGAGGCATGGGACACTATGTAGATAGCAGCAGAATAGAAAAAGGCATTAGCGGAAAGAAAAAAGGTAGCAGAGAAGGAGCGCGAGTGCTAGAAGTTTCCTTCGCCTAAGCAGGAGCAAGAGATGGAAACAGAAGTAGAGGAGAGCGGTGCGGACCTCCCCAAGCAGCGTCAACACAATTGAAGCACCAGTGCCTGAGGAGTGGATGGGGCCACACAAGAAGGTAAAAATGTCTAAGCTATCTATCAACCCGATCACCCCTACTGAGGGGGATCTGCATGATATAGGATAGACAGTGCGTGACGTCACAACAGAGGCCCTCTAGAAATTTGCAGAGAAGAATCAGATTGTGTTGGGGGTTCTCCGAGCACAGATTTAGGAGTTACAGGTGTGCTCTCCCCAGGCTGTTACTCTCTCGACCAGCCTCCCAGTAGGAACAACCACAGCTGAGGAAATGTTGCATGCTCGTATGACCAGCATAATAGTGTTACTATAAGGGGCACTGGTTACAACAAATGAGGCTGACATGCTTACGGTTAGTAAATTGAAAAGAATAGGGGTCAACATTGTTGTGCTCCCTCGGGAGACGCTCTATGTTATGCAGGATGCGATTACTATAGAACTACGGGCTAGGGAGAGTCGTGTTGAAAATAGAAACAAGAAATGCTAAAAATAGAAGTGCTAAAAATAGCACAGCTATAAATAGTAGTTCAGGTACCAATGTTGGACATAGCAACAAGGAATGAAAAATGGAAGTGCTAAAAATACCATTGCTATAAATAGAATTTTGGGATGGATTCCAATTTTAGTTAGTCCCTGAAGTAAAATTGAGAAGTAAAATTCGAATTTGATCTTAAGAGCTGTTTGTAAAATAATTAATTTACTCACCATGAGTTAATTAATTATAGAAAATCAAACATGAAGTCTATGTGGGGACATGCAACATTTTCTCCATTGATTGAGGAATTTATCCATTAGTTAAAGAGATAAGGATGAGTTGTAATATTGAGTTGTAATTAGTTAACTTAGTTAACTGAGTTAAGTCCAGTTAGATTAGTTCCAACAGTTTGTGGAATTGATTGTGAGTTTAGTTAGTTAATGCATGCATGCATGTAACTTCTACACTTTAGATAACTAAATATTCTCTCATAAATAACTCATGTATGTCAGTTCAGTCAAAGACCGAGTTGAGATCAGAGGAAGGGATAGTGTACTATCAGTTGGAGGGTTTTTCCTATATTGGAAACTCATCCATATAGAAGGAATTATCTCCTTCAAGTTTGTGTAGTTATTTCTGAGTCAAGTGAGCAGTGTGAGGTGGGAATTCACACAAGTGGAAGCACTAGACCCCAGGAAAAACTGCGCAAGGAAATATGAGGCTTAGAGGGCAGAGGAGAAGGTTGTGAGAGCCTTTGACTATCTATGAGAAACATTGCTTGATTGTAGAGAGAGCAGGATAGCTTGAGAGCTGATTCTTTTTGTAACTTGAACATATTTTCACTTGTATGATAATACAAAGATTGGGCTTTTAGGCTGAGGCTTTCCCCGGGTCATTCTTCCGTGTTTCATGTGTATGATTTCTTCTTCTTTGTTATATGTGTTCTGATTGATCTAGCTCAATTCGATTAAGCTTACGTAAAGTTTGTTGTCGAAGTAGATCTTGTATTTTTCTTTAGTACATTGCATAATATGTTGATCTACAGCGGAAATTTATACATGGTATGAGAGCCAAGTTGATTGAAGCAGTGAACAGTATGCGAAGAAGAAAATTCGAAGTAAGAAAAAATAAAATTGAGCTGCGAGTTTTTAGAGTAGATATGAAAATTGTTGCACAAAATTTTCAGAAACAGATAGCAGATCTAGATTCCTTGTGGAAAAAGACCCAAATTAAAAATAAAAAAAATCAGCTGAATTAGAGTTCACATGAGGGAGAAATCGCTGATTTAAAATCATCTCTTTTTCCAAAAAATTTCATGACGACGGGAAAGATGAAATAGATTGGTGTGCTAGCCAAGAACCTATATGCACTTGAGGTACAAGATGCATGCAAAGTCTTGAGGAGCAAGGAAAATGTTAGATACTTGGTGATTGAGAGGGAGAGTAAATTACCTCTTAACAGGCAGTGCTAGAAGAAGTCTCAGACAATTGTGGAGGAGCCACAATTGGTGAATCAACTTCAGGGGGTTGTGGAGCAGCCACAACTAGAGAAGTCGAGAGGAGACCAAGTGGAGGCATCCACTCATGTAAAGACCTCGAGTAGGGGGAAATTTTGATCTAAGTGGGAAGAGGGATCACATGATCCATTCCTCCAGGTCGGAGGTGGGGTGATGTGGAGTGACAATCCCAAAAAGGCTGGAATAGGGGCAGGATCGTTGAGGTACCCAACCTCTTTGATTAGACCTTGCTACTAGAGCCCCGATGAGGAGTAGCAGTAATAGCTGAGTGGGTAGAGGTAGATGCAGATGGAGTGGCAAAGAGAGCTATAGTGCAGGAATCCCAAGACAGAGTAGAGCTATAGGCTGCAACAATGCTAGAGACACAAGAGTGTTGCACCAGTGCAGGATGGCATAGAGAGGTGTGCAATGGTGTGAGATGCATGGAGTGTTGCAGCAACTCAGAGGTCATAATGGGAGCACTTCTCAGCAACAAAGGGAGCTTCAGCATTAGAAGAAGTGTTGCATGCAGAACATTCCAAAGGTTCAAGATCAGGTTCAAGTTGAATTTATTTCTTGTTAAGAGGTGGTGTTGAAAATAGCAACAAGAAATGCTAAAAATAACACTGCTATAAATAGCAGTTCAGGTAGCAGTGTTGAACATAGTAACAAGGAATGAAAAATGGAAGTGCTAAAAATACCATTGCTATAAATAGCATTTCAGGATGGATTCCAATTTTAGTTAGTCCCTGAACTAAAATTGAGAAGTAAAATTCGAATTTGATCTTAGCAGTTGTTTGTAAAATAATTAATTAATTCACCATG
>APFE030698430.1:0-14749 GCA_000404065.3 Pinus taeda | reverse complement strand
AGTCTGCTTTCTACTCTACATGACCAGTTGATGAGCTCCATCCAATAGTTAAGGAAGTAATAGAGGTTTTCCTGCTACGTATGCTAGAGTATATATGGAAAGATATAATGACATCAATTCTACATAAATTTCCATTAACATCCACAACATGGAGGATGAATTGCACTTCAATCACTGCTACATCTTGGTTCAACATATTGAAGTGAAAACTAGGAGTTAAAATCCACATAGGAAATACGAAAATCTTCAAAACATGGTACTTGCAAACTAATAATTTATATAGGAACATCATGACTTTATTGGAAAATGATCTAGTGGAATGTTCAAATTCACAAATGGATTTCCTATTGTGTATTCATGATATATTAGAGAAGGTGTTCGTATTGGAAATCGAAGCCTCCGATACCATTATGAAGACATTTCTTCCTTCTCTAATATATCAATGGCCTCTATAGGTGGACTCCTTGTCTCATTAATACATCATTTATCTCTAAATTTATCTTTTATATTCTTAGTTTAGAAGCTTCTTTCTATTCTAACCTCAAAAGAATCATGGTTCAAATAGGATTTTTAAAATTTTATATTATGGCCTAGCTCATAGTTGAAAGACCAATTTTATTTTTTACATGTATTCTTAAGACATTGAACCTTTTTCATTGATTTGTTTTCCCTTTTGGAAATCCAATAGTAAAATGAGGATGCATATGTATCTCTTTTCTATCTTAATCTAACTAAGTATCTTTACAGAAAATAAATATCTAAAAATATCTCTTCTTACTAAAAAAATTATACTAAAGCATTAACTCACACCCTTTCAAAAATTATTTTATTCCACTATCAAATAAGCTTAATAATTACTTCATTAGCAAGGTCTTGATTGACGATCGTAGTGATATGAAGTATTTTTTATACTAAGAGATTGAAGGTGAAAATGCCCCACAATAGCCAAGTCTAAGGGGATGAGGATATTTATTAGGCCACAAAGGTATAACAATATCAAGTGGAATTGACTAGATGTCTCACTAGTACTAGAAAGACCCAATTTTCAATTCCTTTGATTACAAAAAATTTACTTTATTTTACTTCTATTCTTTAAAATATGGTTATTTTTCTCTCTGCTCTATAGTAAGAAAAGACAAAAAAAAATGTAACAAAAAGAACTAATATATCATAGTTTCTTAATTTTGTATTTTTCATCCAAGCACCATGATAAAAATTTCCTGAAAAGTACACACAATTACTATCGCATATTAGCGCGAACGACCATAAATAATAATAATAATAATTATTATCACCATTACCATTATCATTATCATTAGTGATATTCTTGTAACGTTTTTGGTGCCGATATAAACTTTCTTCATATATGTGTGTCATTAACACATTTTCTAAATAAGTCTTTAGCTTTTAACATGAATTTTTGGAATCTAATATTAAATTGTTTTGGTTGAAAAAATAAATAACTTCTCATTCATAAATAATTACATGATATAGATGTTACTATGTCATTCATTAAAATTCATCTAAAATGACTAATATGAAGGGTGCTCTTCATATTATTATTTTTTAACTTAAAATGTTAAAGTATAATAAATTAATTATTACACAAATATAAATTTTTTTCACGTATCTATTAATCAAATTAATCCTCTCAACCTCGATGTAAATTATTTTATAGAACATTATTCTTTATATTTATTGTAAATACTATGGAAATGTTTGTTATGAGAGAAAGAATATATTTGGCTAATTTACAATAAATAAATTTTATAATAAATTAAGCTATCATTTTCTTGGAATGATATCGGAAATAACATATGAGTATTTTAGAATTATTTCTATGCAAGGATTTTTTAAGTGGTTAAGTGTAGATGGTGGACATATTAGAGGAAAGTGATAGAGGTCAAGATTGCAACCTTCCCAGATTCTTCCAAATTTCTCATGCGAAGGAATTTCATTGAAAAAAAGAATAATTGGCAAGAAATATTATGTTGGGTGAAAAGATAAGATTAATGGAGAAAAATGTTAAGCTAGGTGAAAAGATAATAATAGGCATATATGGAGATAACATACTCTCTTAGGTAGAGTTCACAAGAAATAGGACAGGGATTTTCAACTTAAGAAAATGGATAGATATTTCAAAGGAGAAGAGAGGGGAACCTAAGAAAAGAGAGAGAATTCACAAAGGGATGTGTCAAGGGATTTAACGCTACATTATATAACACTAGTTTCTGTAGTGGGCTATTTAGAGGTGTTGGAGAATGGAGTAGGATAGTTATTAATTCAAATCCTCCTTAACCTTAATAATTTCTTATGAAGTTTAGTTTTCTTGTTATGTTTCTTTATGATATATTTTCATAGAATAATTATCAAGAGAAAAAAAAATTAAAGACAATGGGCACAAGTATTAGGCTCAAAGGCATGGAAAAACCCCTCCAAGGGGAAAAGTTAGAAAGAATCTCTTCTCTTCTTATATAATTTGCTTCAAATTTAAAAACCAAGACCCAAAGCCCTAAACCAAGTCCTCCTCCAAGCCCCGGGTCAACCTTCCAACAAAACCCTTGCAATAGGTCAAAATATCCCAAACTCAGCAAGACTCAACATACTTCAAATCAACTCTTACCCAACTTTCTATCCTATAACTTTTTAACCCTGCAGAAACCCTAGTACCACATGTGGGGGTAAACATTAGATCTCCTTCCTTTTTTCTAGACTGCTTCTTTTGTTGGAGACTTTAGGCTCCAATTATTATCCTTTCTACAACACAATTTTCTACCTGCAATTAGTTGTGCAATTTTAGACTTGTTGTATCACCTGAAACCCTAGATCCTTCACACATTTGAGAGTATATGACCCAAAAACATATTTTCCTTTTCCTTCTTCACTTCTTTCTTCGTTCACCTTCTTTGTAGCTTGTTTGATACTGCAGATCAAACTTCTTGCTTGCGATGATCCAATTGGTCATGAAGGAGGATGGTGTTTCTTGTATATATATCCTTTTCATGAGGTAAAATACCTTTCTCTAGGAAAACTTGTCACTGATAGGGCTGACTTGTGCTTGGAGGCTCATAGGACTTTCGAGACTCAAAATTAATATTTTTTTCATGTTACAACTTTCCCAATAGGGTCTTATACAATTGACAAGGACTCTCTTGACCTACATGACCATCAAGATGGACCATGAAACCCATGTTTAAGTTAATATTTTTCTTTCTTCTTTTCCTTGTAACATTAGATATACATATGCTTTGAGTACATTAACAATTATGAATACTGAAACTAGTTACATTTTCCAACATTCCCTCTTCCCTCGGGAGGTGTTCATAATCGTACAACTTGTACAAGGTTATTCTCAAATTGAAGAGTTCTTATAAGAAGAGTTAGATTCGTAAGCCATATTAAGAATCAATGATCATGACGAGCATTGTCAACATAGTAAGGCCCTAGCTTAACATGCTCTTTCTTATAGGAGAGCATAATGTTGGGAGGATTTGAGTGAAATACCACACTACATATACAAGGTATATACCTCATCTGTACATTCATTAAGTATGCCCTTTCTGGATAGTTTTTATCTTGGATTCTCAATCTGGAAAGAGTATCTGTCCTCTTTTACCACTCTCTTCTTAGATACCTTTCTAGTCCTCAAAGAGTGTTGGTCCATTTCCAATATTGGATTGTTTTATCCATATTCTTATCCAATCCTCTATTTACCACTCTCCCTACATGACCTTCACTTGGACATATGATTGTTAGTCCTGCCCTACTGCATGACACATGAACAAGTGAATACACATGTCATGTTTATCATCACTCCCTCTTAACTAGAGATGAGATCCCTATTCTCACTTTATATAGGGAATATATCCTTTCTCATTTTCAAATTTTAATGTGACTTAATACTCCCTCTAAAGCATAGAGGGTATTTTTTCACTTCCTTTAAATTGGGAAGTCTTAATCACAAGCTCTGTAACTTGTTTCCATAAGTGTATCAACTACAAGTTTTTCATGGAGATGGTTGCATGTCTCCTTACTTCCTTTGTATCTAATCATATTTAACTTGATTGATCCTAAATTTTGTAGACACATATTTTCCCTTCAATATTGTGACAAGATTGAAGCCATCAATCTTTTGTATCACTTTCCTCAAGTCATCATTAATGAAGGAATTATATCGAGCCTTATCAAACTTCATGCTAGTTATACCTCCCTTTAAATATGAAACTGAACATTGGGTTATCTTCTCATACTACTACCTTTCAATTCCAATATGATGTTGTAGGAATCTTGAGTACAAAATTTCCAAAAGCATATAATCAATCCATATGTTCCTTGAATTGTGTTCAACACCAACTGTTGAGCTTGCCTCAACCGTCATCATGTATTCCTGCGATATCCTTCCAAGTATCAAAATAATATTTTAAAAAGATAACACATATCAAAACATTAATATCATACTTACCTTACAATGATGGCGCTCTCATCAAAGAATTAACTTAATTGAGTCCTCCAATCTCAACATCCTTTTGCATGATCCATCTCCATATTGTACAACAATCCTTCTCCATGTATTCACTTTTGATCAAGGTGGCCATGGATTGAATTGATTGAGCAGGTTACAATATTTTTCTTTGGATTTATTAATATTAACTCCCTTTATTTCTTTCGAGGACTATACTTTATGTTGATCAATTTATGTAATTTCATATTGAGTGAGATTCGTAATATTTAGCCATTGTTGAGTCATATTAATTTTCTTCTTTCAAGCATCATGTAACCATATGGAAGAATTATCAAGCACACTTTCGTAACCAACTCTTTCTACAAGATTCTTGTAAGTATGAACCCTTCCTTAGAGAAGAGTTACTTCATAATATCCATACCTTTTCATCCATACAATTATCTAGCCATCCTTGAATGAGCTTTCTTCTTATACCTGTCAATGACAGGTTTATTTTCCAAGAGTAGAAACACTTTCATTATGCCTTTCACATTGTAGCTTGACCATATATATTCCTTCATATTTCAATATTCTTGTTTCCATACTAGATGGAATATATATTGGTCATAATGCTTCCTCGAAGAACCTTCAAAAATGATGCTTCTTAAACAATATTGTTGATTACTCTTTACAAAAATGACTACCTCTAAAATGATGTTAGAATATGCTTGGATGAACTATAATATGAAATATGGTCCCAATCTTCTCATTCTTGAAAGCAAGATAATTTTGACCAAAGCAACATGATCAAATAAACTTTAACTCTTCTACTACCACATGCTTCTTTCTATGATGCCATGTTTTTACAAAACCAAGAATCTTCTACCAATCCATGCTACTCTAATTTCTAGTTAATAAAGTTAAATTGTATAAATAACCTCATAGGGATGGAGATTCCTTCAATAGTTAATATCCTTTGGATATCTCCTTTCAGCTTCTTCTCAAGTTTGCCCTTCTCTTCAGATATGTGTTCTTCACTTCTTTCCTTTTTTTCTTTGTTCACCTTGTTTGTAAAATCTCTTAAAGTGTCCATACTATTGCATCCAAATCATTAAACCTTATGCATATCTTTCTCTTTCTTTGACTTTCCAAACTTCCCTTCCTTCATCTTCTAGGACATTCTAATAAAGGCTTGAGACACTTCATTTGATTTACTGTCATCCTTTTCATTGACCTTGGATTATTCTAAGATACATTGAACCCATAATTCATCAAATGGGGTAGTATCAGTTTCATATTAGATACTAGTTAGAAAACTACTCCAATCAGGTGGAAAAGCATTTAAAACAAAAATGGTCATTTCAGAGTCTAAAACAATTTTCCCATGCCCTTCCAATCGATCCGTTATTTGTGATATCTTCATGTGATAAATGGCCATGTCTTTATCATTTGATTTCCTTATTCTATATATTTTATTCCTCAAGGAAATATTTTGACTTGACGTACTTATGAAGTATAAGTTTACCATATTATCATACATAACCCTGGATGTCCTCAAATTATAAGCAAAGGGAACAATATGATATTGTATAGATTCAATAATGATCATTTGTGCCCTCCGTTCACCTTTCTTTTATTTTTCTAACTATCCTAAAGTTCACATTGATCTATGTTGTTTCAATTACTTTTATCCCAGTTAAATTTTTCAATTAGAAAATTTTTCAATAACATTTAATAGTTTCAATCATCAACAATAATTGAAGATAGAATCATAAATTCAATGAAAATGGAGACAATCAACTCATCAACAATACACACTAGATTTGGTTAAAGACCAGGCTAAAACCCACTATGGGGAAACCCTTTCAAATTATTTTTCTTATTATATTGACATAAAATGTTCAGCAAAGAGTATAATGAGCCCAGTACAAAATCACACATCAAAATTAACCCAACTTTCTTGTTGCAATCAACTACAATAAATTGCAGTTAAATGTCAAATTCATCTCTAGAGCACATCTGCGTGGAGGAAGAAGGATGCATGCAGTTCTGACATTCAAACCACACTGTTGAGCCTGCAAGTGTGTGGTCATAAAAAAACTGTTGTGTGCAAATTGTGATTGAAAAGAAGAACCCTAAAACACGTGTGAGCTTTAGACTCGATCATCTCAAACATGTACGAACTAATTTCATCGAAACAAACTGAGACCCATACAAACAAATCAATGAAGAAGAGAATAATATGTTGTTTGGTGATTTTCAAATGAGCCTAAGATTAGCTTTATTTATAGGCTACAAAGGTTAACCAATTTTTTGTTAGGTCCGACCTAATCAAATGTGACATCATGGCCTTCAATAGTTAAAGTTGGTCCTCTCAGAATGAGGAATCTAATCCCATGGTTGAAATTTGTCACTGAACTGCCATATTAAAACTGCCTCTCAGTTAGGGATAGATTCCAACAACATCATGTAATAATGATGTGTAGCCCATCATCATATCATGTCCCATATCTACTCGACTCTATCTACTAAAGAATTACTAAATATAACGAAGAAAAATCATCAGGGAGCATTAGCTACTACCATCTATAACGTCGAAGAGCACATCTCAATCTAAAACAATATCAGGTAACAGATCTCAACTCAAAATCTCATGCGGGAGAAAAACATCTTCTACCCCATATCGAGCGATAGGAGTTATAAGGGATCACATCTCAATGCATCATATTGCCCATTGATATTCCCAACAATGACTTTCAAGAGTCATTTGGTAGAAAAGCTACATCATAATGAGCTTGGTTTGTATACCTTGAAGCACCCTTTCGATTCGTTTTCAAGATGGGGAGTGGAGTTCCCAATAAGCCAAACTTTTGGGTATGATTCCAACTGAGGCATACTTTCCATATATGAAGATAATGGATCTAACATCTCCAATGTCATGGGCGTATGATAGGTGAGAAACATCTAGAACCCTAATTACTAGAGATCTGTCAATGCCTGGATCGCTCAATCTCAATTCCTCACCGTAGCAGCTAAGAAAAAATAATTACTCATGCAATCCAGAAATTTAATATCTAAATCATGGATGCTATAGAGTCTAAAGCAGTGATTTTTTATTTCTATTTTAAATCATATATAGCGCTCTATCTCTATGAATTTTGGTGATACTCTTAACCAATTGTCTTCAGATATGATAAATGTAAGGAAGGTTTCAAAATAGAAATTGACATTAATTACCACTAAATACCAAACTAGGTAAAAGGGATTGAGATGACACTTTTCTAAGGAAATCCCCTAGAAGTTGAATGAAACAACTGAATTTGAGTTATAAGAAACCTGGAGGTGGAGTAGAGTCAATAAAATGATAAAATTCATCATTGAATTACAACAAAAACCAAGAGGCGAAGGAACTAGCTATATTAGTCATCTGAGTTTTCCCGTTCCATTAAGTCATGAGGATCATTAATGGGAGTGTCACTGTCTAACATAGACTTACTGCCCTGAGAAATTGGCACACTAGCCAAACCATATTACATCTCATTTTTTCCATCATTTCTCCTATATTTGTGCACCATCCTCTCTATCCACATCCCATGAGTTGTTGGTCTGATACTATGGTGTTTCCCTATGCACAAGAGGGAGGGAGCTCTACATTGTAACTAGCTTCTCTACTCTCATAAAGGCAAGTTTATTCTCTTGATAGAGTGGATGAAGCTATGTGTGGAATGATTCCTTTCTATTATAGAGGAACAAATAATCTAAGACAATAATGGAATATCAAGATGTCGGATCTTTGGAGTGTCACCCCTATGCATGGTCCACCAATGAATGGAACCATCTTGGCCTTATTCAGTATGATATTCTCTCACATTAGCCTTGTAAGGAACCATTGAGACCCAAAACTTGCATCCATTGTTTCCTAAGTGTTCTCCCCTCTTCTGCATTGTACATTTTTGTAATGGAAAGTTGAAATTCATTCTTGATTTGTGGATACTCAATAGGAAGAATTCTACTAGACCTTGTCGTTTACAATTTTGGGTCAAGTGCATATGCTTCCATTTGCAAAGGTTTGTTCACTTGATCCCAATTATGTCTAATAATGGCTTAATTATGGTTGATATATAACTCTAAGGAGGTCTCCTTCTCACAAACATTTGCCTTCAATTGACCCAACATGCTATCAAAAGTCAACTCTGTTAGCGTAGCAAATGACGTCAACTATAGGGTCCAATAATGACACAAAATAACTACAATCTATCCACAAATAACTATCCAATATCTAAAGCATGATTTTTTCCCCTCATCTATCTTAGATTTTGCATTTCCCAAAAAGAGAGATGTGGGAAAACATTTCTGTAGGCACCCTCAAGTCCTCAGAGCTATTGAGAAATCTAGGGTGTATAACTCGGCTTATTTTAAATTGATTTCTCTTATATATTTGAAATTTTAGTTTACATTAGATTAGGATATTAACTTCATTGATTATTTCCTATTAACATAAATAAAAATGCAAAAATGAATATCAAGAAGACACAAGAACACCAAACATAGGCGCCAATCCAGGGAAAAACCCCAAGGGGGAAAAACCCATAAAAATATCTTATTCTTCTTATAGAATATGTCCAATGAATAATTGCAAGAACAATACCCAAGCCAAATCAGGTGATGAAACCCAAAACCGATTATCTGCAAAGATCATATTGAGGAAACCCTAGGTCTTCCTCCAAGAACTCGTACTTGTGAATAATGGCAAAAAAAAAAATCACATCTTCCTTCTTTTACTGACCTCCAAAATTTTACTCCACTTCTTGCAGAAAAATTCATTGGACATATCTTCCTTCCTTTCACTGGATCAGATAAATTCTTCATTCATGGATGTATATTCAAATGAGGAGGATGAGTCTCCTTATATAGGCTTCCATGGAGGGCAAATTGGGCTTCTGTAGGAAAACATGTAGTTGGTTGGCTCACCCATCACTTGGAGGCTTCTAGACATTCCCATTTACAATAATAATTTTACTTATTTGATGCATGAGACCTCCAAGGGCTATTACATCATGACCCTAACCATTTTAATTGCTAGCAAGACCTCTAGACCACTCATTGGATGATTTTACCTAGGAAGACAACAACATGGTCAAGAAACCCAATTACAATAATAATGCTTTTATTTTACAAATAATTGATTTTATTTTTCCTTTTGACAAGAACATCACTAAGTTTTGTTTTGACAAGTACAACATATATTCATGACCCAATACAATAAATGAAGACCATACCTAGTTACATCTTCAACACTCCCTCTTAACTAGGTAGGTATTCATCACTAACAATAGGTACAAGGACATTACTACAATTGGAACATTCTTGTAAGAAGAGTCATATTTAAGCCATCTTAAACATCAAAATTATTATGAATGTACCAATGTTGTCAACATAGCAAGGCCATGACTAACAATCTCTGTCTCTCAATAGATCATAACACAATGTTGGGAGGATTTACATGGGACGTTCACTAGGTATGTCCCTCTTGGACTATTCTTATCTTGGATTTATAATCCTTAAAGAATATCAATCCTCTTTGACCACTCTTATCTTGGATACCCTATCAGATCCTCAAAAAAGTGTTGGTCACAAGACACTTCCTATCTTGAATTCCAAATCCATGAGGAGTATATGTCTCAAATGATTACCCAATCCTATGGATTCCATTATCTCCCTGTGGTCTTCACTAACACTTACAGTTGATAGTTATGATCTAGTGCATGACAAGTGAGCTAGAGAAACATATATGTCACTCCCTCCCAACCAGGGAGGATATTCCTCTCAACTAGGGAAAGATTTCCATCATCATTTACTATGATAGTAGATGTCATGGATTTATCATCATCATCACAAGTGCTATCTTTTTCTAAACATCACAGAGCCCTCTATATGTAGTATCATCATCAAAACAATGTACCCCATCAGTTTCCACATCATCAGTATGCATTTGTCATGTCTCAAGCCAATCATCGTCAAGCTAAAACATAGCTCCCAATGAACATCATAAAGGTGATTGATGGGGGCATGATCATTGAACCATTTGTAGTCACTATCACTTCTTTCATCATGGTATACAATAGCTTGTTCGGACCAAGTGTTGAGGCAACGAACCAAAGGAATCACATCATAATTGTTACACATTCTTCATATAACAGGATCATGATTAAAATCCTCTCTACATCAATACTAGATGTATCTCTACCCGTCTTACAATGAGTAATCATTTTCTAAGGAGTAAATACTTATCCTATTACTCTCAGGGGATACACTCCCAAATTCATGTTCTCTTTAATTACTATCATTTTTTGAATTTGTATTTGAAAATTTAAGAGAAATATACCTATTCTTTTACAATTACAACAAAATAGTAGCTTACCTATTGACTATACTCTTTTTGCATCTTCTTCACCTTAAGATTTATCCTCTAAATATGAACTTTTCTTTTAATAATCATCCACATGCGAATTCATGTCAAGGGGATCCTATTCAAGATCTAATTAATTACTTGAGCAGTCATTATTTTCAATATTATTTGATTCTTCACATGTTTTTTTGTCATAAACATAGTGTATGTTATCTAGTATTTATTTTGTAGAATCACAATGAATTACCTTCTTACAATATGATTCATTCAACCCACTCAATATTTTCTTCATAGCTTATGATTTATGTTAATTGTTCTTTGCATGTACTATGAAAAACCATACATCTACGCCAAGAGGCATCAAATAAAAATTCACCCTTACCTTCCAAAGTGCATAAATTGATCCATTTAATAATGACACTCCATCTCTAGTAAGACAACCCTAATTAGCAATGTCCCTAGAAATCTACCTTCCCCTGGTTAAATTGTTATTCAAGGAACTTACTTTGATACCAATTGTTGTAAATTAGGATAATTCTGAGAGGAGGGGTGAATTAGTACTATGGCCAATTTTAACAATTATTAGCCATATCCACTACTTCAATTCATTTTCAAATCAATCATTAAAACAACGGAAAAAAACATAGAAACACCAAATGTATGTCAAAACCCATAAACAGATAAAACCATAAAAGTTATGTTTGGAAATTTTTGTAGGTTACAATGTACTGTTACATTAGATTTTTTAGCTCCAACCATAAAGAGAAACCCATAAATAAAATTTGTAAGCACCTACATGAAGGAAGCACCAAATCCCTCATTTTTATAGGTTTAAACCTTAAGGAAGTGCAAAATGTTTGAATTTTATAGGAACTAATCTGAAGGAGGCTCTAACTCCCTAATCCCCAACCAACTACTTTCTCTAACCAACATATCCCTCTTCATCTATTTTCAAAACTTAGATCCTTGAGCTCCTTACACAAAAAAATGAAAAACTAATTATTCAACACTCATATATGTTGCATTATCCTTTGAAATGACATTTCTTCCTTTAACAACAAGCTACCTATGGTTCTTTGATTTGGTTGATCCTTCATTAAATATTTATGATTCGTTTTATATTTTCTCATCAACTCTTCTCAGACTTAGATTAGATTAACTAGAGTTAGCATGTTTGTAGCTAATCAACTTTCCCGATCCTTCCTCACACTCATGTGGTTCTATATGTTGGCTGCAATAGTAATCACACATTCTAAAGTAGAACATTTAACTATCTTGTGTCCACTATTCACATTTATATACTTGGCCCTTCCATTACAATGGGTATAAATCCATGGGAATTATTCTTGACTATGTCAATAACCCAAGCTACCTCCTATCAGACCTTGCTCTTGGATCAACCTATGCCTTGAAAAGTCTTGATGGATTTAATGGCACCTATACCACTCGTGATAGCTTGCCTAAGGGATTAATGTTGGTTACTAAAGAATAACAGTGGGAACCAAAAACTTAACCTTTATTTTGGGTCTTGGGTGTTGAAATTATGTCTTCTTTACTTGCAATACTATAGGTTGATGGTGTGATGGCCGAAGGACTTAGTCTTTAGTTGTTCAACATGGAGCCCCTTTTGACTTGGGGTGGGAATTTATACTTAAGTTGTTTTCACCAACTGTAGCTCACTGATTTATTGGTCTAGATTTACTAAGTGAAATGGAAGAGCGAGTAATGGAAATAAACATAATTTGAAGGCTTTCAAAGATATACATAAAAGTTATGCAAATAGGAATAGGTCAAAATGGGAATTCAAAATTGGAAACCATGTATTCTTGCAAGTGAAGTAAAGGAAATGTTCCTTGAAATTGGGTAGTTGTGAAAAGTTTGGATATGCAATTTCAACTTTTGTATCCAATTTTGAGATACTAATTTATGTAACGAAGTGTATGTTGTATTCGATGTTATGGATGTGAATATGTATACATGATATTAGATCGTTTTTCCTCCTCTTTCTTCTTAAAATAATCGTTGAGAATTTAAGAGAGATTTTGCAGTTCTTATGCATTATGTTATAAATTACACATTTGTAATTCGATCCTAAATTTATGCCTCATATTGTATGATGTTCCACATTATGATTTTGTTCTCATTGACAGGTCTTTCAACTAGTGCCCATGGATTATTTCAAATTATTTTGTACATACAAACATTCATGAACAAACTTCTGTTATGGTCACCAAATTAGTTGATAAAGGTTATTCATGGAAAGGTTCACTTCTCTATGGTGGATTGTCATCTAATTGTTTATTTTTTCTCTCAACCCTTTACATGAGATGCTCTCTTTACACATGGATGCTTACAACTTCGTGTGTAATGTTTCTCGAAGAATACTAGTCACTATGTGTGATTGTGTTATTTTCCTGAGTTTCCACTAACATGGGGTGTTCTACAATGTCCCCTTTTCACAAGTGTTTGGTCGGAATATACTTGAGTTAGAATTTTTCTTATGTCTCTTTCCTATGTTATTTTATGTCATGTAGTGTGGGGATAGACATTTTTCTAATCAATTTCCTCGGTGATTTATAACATTGCTAGATATCACATTGGAGGAAGTTGTATTTTATGATGTAAGTACCATCATTGATGTGTATTATTTTTTATGTTTGAGATTACATTAGGGGCATTAAATAACCTTTCATGTTAAACTAACCCTTTTTAAGCTTAATTATATAATAATCATGTATTATATTCTTGGTGGTTATGCATCCTAATTACATGCTGAGGTTAAGCATAAATTATTAATATTATCCTAATACCCTGGTGGGGCTATCCTAAGAGATATGACAATTTTTACATGGTATGTCACTTTAATGGAGTGCACTAACCCATTGGCAGATATGTTGAGATAGATCATATTATTGTTTTTATTTTTCCTGAGTGTAGAGACCATCACCTTAGATTTCGGAATTGGTTTGGTTCTATAAATTTTGTTAGTGATATATGTATTTGAACAATATTTAAGGAATTGTAGCCACCTTCCTTCATATTTCATAATTTACTTTTGAGGTCCTACCACAATAGACCAAAAACCATCGATAATCTTGTACTTTGAGAACTTATTAAAAATCCCAAGGTTGACCAAGCTTTACATATGGAACATCAACTTTAAATCACATGTGTGAGAAGGTTGACACACTTTTCTAAGGCATGACTATGATGATATTTGAGCATTGATTATAATATTGTTGAAATAGCTATTTCCTTAGAATATTGGAAAGTTATTAAGTGTTTGAAATTGAGCATAAAGTTTTTCAAAAAAGTGGCATTAATAGAATTACAATCTTTAATATATAATTAAATCATTATAGAAAATTATATATATATAATGCGAAATAATTATCTAAAAGACTTACACGCTATAATACAATCACCATTTGATAAAAACTTTTTATCATTAGAATATATTCACGCACCTCTTAAAGTAATTTAGAATGTTTAATAAAAAAATATTATAATATTTTGTTTTATTAAACTTAAATGATACATCGATCTAACTGTTATCTTCTCATAACTTAATATCATATAAAAATCTATTCAATAGAAAAAACTATGAAGAGGTAATAAACCAGAATTTCCAATCACAAAACATAATGTTCCCCATATTATTTGAATATTCTCCTTCTATGAGCGGTTGGAAGGCTGATTAATAATAAATATTTTGCGGACATGAATATTATGAATTATAGTTTTATAATTCAATCTTGTTCTGTCAATCACATAGAAAGTCGGAATATTAGCCTTTTGGAATGTTGGAAGCTTCAAGATGTCCCCCCTTATTATGGACGAGTTGAGGTTTGTGACGGGTGATTTTCGTATCACATGTTTTTCAAATTTATATAATTTTA
>APFE030698428.1:0-62618 GCA_000404065.3 Pinus taeda | reverse complement strand
ATTTATGAGCAGTTTTTAGTGGAGAACTTTTGGGAGATGATGTAATCAGCTGACCTTGTTCCTTTAGGCAGTGAAGAAACACTTTTAGGGACTTAGGAGCCCTCAGTTTATGGACATTTATGATTGGGGTTGGAGTGCCCAAAAATGTCTATAACAACAACTATAACTTTCTCTTTTTTCTTCCAATTATTGTGGTGTCAACCTTGTAGGTTGGGGAATGCTAGAAGCAACAACACTTCCATATTTATAGTAGTGAGTGGTAGACTTCCTTGTTGCCATAATTTTTCTTTCAACATTTCTTGCCATCTTGAATGCCTTCTGTTGAGGGAAATGTTCCCCTAGGGCTTTTTGGGTTGAAACCCTAGCAGACTGAAAGTTGTCTATAAAGAGAAACACACATTCACACAGCCATTATGCTATTATAAGCAAATTCTATAATATGAGGGGGCGTACCTTAGGTCCTACGTTTGAGAAGGTCCTTTAGGGTCCAAACCCTTCTTCAAGCTCCTTTTTCTCTTTTGTCCTGCAAAACAACCAATTCCAAAGAACACAGCAGTATATGGACAAAAACTTATAAAGAAATCATCTTCATGTTATAAAGGAAGGTAGTTAGTTATGAACTTTAAACAACCACTCACATATGAATTCCAACATGAATATCATAAACATAAAGAAGATTTATATCAGGAACCAAGACGTGTTTCTTTTATTATAGACAAATAAAATACATAAAAGAAATAATTTCACCTGAGTCACCTTTCGTAGGCTCCAAGAAAAGCTTCCTTCCAGATCCGTCCATCCTCAAGCCTTTAGCAAACTCCTTCCATGACTTACTCCATGATGTCATAAGTAGTGGATGAACATCAACACACAAGGAAACAAGGGTTTCCTGTACAAATGGGGGAAGTGCAGAAGGCACAAGGGTCTTCAAACCTGGTCAAGGGAAAAATCTCAGTATAATAACCTTTCTCTCTCTTCTCTGCTCCTTTAGGCCTTCCCTTTGAGGCCTTTTTATACCTCTCCCAAAGTAGTTTTTTAGTTGGGAGTTGGTTGGGAATAGTTAGGCCACAGGCACTAACAGGTGATCAGCAGGTAAAACCCGCGATCTCCACCCAAAATTAAGGAGTTTTATTTTTTTAAAGTGTCTTAATACATATACGCGGGTTGGGTATATGCCTACCCACGTATACACGCGTTTAACTCAGGGCAATGTCGCGTATAAGGGATAAAACACTATTTTTTTTAATTTTGGACCAGGTCTGGAAGGAGGGGTTGCCCTAGGCCATAAGTGCAGCATCACAAACCATAATAGTGATATTTGGAGCTATAACACCTTCTCCATTGAATCGGGTTCCCAAAGGCGAACCTCATGTTGGATTTTATCCTTTAAAGTCCCTATGAATACATCAATCCTATGCTCCTCTAGAATATTAGTTACCCTGATATTCAATTTTTGGAATTCCTCAATGTGCTCTGCCATTGAACACTTTTGTTTGAGATTTATCAATTGGATAAACAAGGTGTTGATATTTGTATCCTCATAATGTGCTATCATTTCCTATGTAAAAATTGACCAAGTGACAAGTGGTTTACGAGAACAAAGCCATCGATACCATACAAACTGATTTTATGCTAAATATAAACATGTAATGTGTACCTTTTGTGTGTGTTTCACATCATGGAGATCAAAATATTGATCCATATGTAGTATCCATGTTACCAGATCCTTTCCATCAAACTTCCTCATATCGATCTTTGGAATGTGGTGGGTCTTGAACCCAACATTGGAGTCTCTAAAATCATAATTCATATTCCTTTTATCCTCATCATGATTTTCGCGGATTACCTTGTCACCACTGGGAAGCCTTTCTTGCAACAACTTTGTCAACCCTTCCATATTTGATTTTAAATCATTCATGTCACCTTTTAATTATTCCTTTAAACCATCCATCTCCCCTTTAATTTCATCTTTGGTTGTTCTATGTGAGAACGAAATTTGTTGCACTTGGTCCCGTAATTTTAATATATCATGTTGCAATTCTTCCTCTTCATGCGTTATAATAGAGCTTTATGAGGGATTAATGGGTGTAGAATTTTTTTTTTTGGAGGAATTTTATAACCCAATACTAATATTTATGCTTCAATATACCCTTGGAATCACTTCAAACTGATTTTTCAAACAAAAGTTATGCAATTCTTTTTAAAAATACACACCTTTTTCTTTCTTTAGGAGCTCGATCTTGAAACAATTGTAGCTCTATAATTTTGGCTCTCCAAGTTCTAAAATTTTGTCTTGTGGTAGCCCTATGGGTCGTCTTTCCAACTCCAGAAGTCAAACCAAAATTGGATTCTTCAAGATAAAGCTATGCACAATCTCCCACGATGACCTGATTATTGACTAGTTCAGTAGAGCGAACTTTTACGGAGTGTCATGTGTCACTCTTTCAACCTTTGGCCCTGAAACTGATACAAGAAAAACTAAGTCTGTGAAATTTCATCCACATTTTATGAAATTAAAATATGATGCTAGAAGAGAAATTTATGATGATTTTCCCTAGGTCACTTGTTTGAGATTGAATTATGGAGCCTGCAAAAACATAAACTTACTCAGATCATATCTCCAAAAATATAGCGAACTAGGATCTGAAATTCGTACACGAAGTTCATCAATATTTCAGGTCCACATAGTTGCAATTTCAGCTTCTAAAAGCTTGTAGAAAAAGAGTTGTAGTGAAAAATCCAACATGGCATGTTTGAAGAAGAGAAACCCTGGAATCCAAAGCTCTAATACCAAATGTTATGCAACCAACTCACAAAATAGAAGAAAAGGTAGATCAATGACTTAAAAATAGCCTCTTTGAGGGGGAAACCTCCTTTACCTTACATAAATGAACAATTATTCAATGATTTAAATGACAAGGCCTCCTTTTTATATATAGGAGTCTAAGGGGTCACAATATAATGAGAGCCTACATAACAATGATAATGTAAGGGTGCAACAATAACAATATGGGGGCTACTTTAACAATAACAAAAAGGGGACTACACTATTATTATAGGGACCTAGCAATTTCTCATTTCTTTAGATGAACCCATTGATCAACTCATTTCAAATATATCACGATTTTTATTAGTCGGGGATTTAGCATTAATATTTTCTACATTATTGGGCTTTTGACTTGTTGTCTTCCTTTTGCAAGGGTATTTTCCATTTTTATTACTATTTTAGAGACTAGTAAAACTAAATTTAGTGAACCATTTTCTCTTCTAAATTTTTTCAAACAAAACTCTTATCAGAAGATTAAAAAGCTTATAATGTTTGGAAAGTTCACTTGGAAACCTGCTCTTTGACTAAAGGGAGACTATGTATAACCATATATTCTTATTTGATAGGTAAGATAGAGTGTTAAGATCTTGGAAATTTTACATTGGTTTTTGAAAAAATTGATGAAATGATGTGAGGGAATGGGAAATATGATTTTAGGTGTAAGAAAAAGAAGTATAAGGTCAAATATTTAGTGGTATTGAAATGTAATATTTTGACCCACTATTAATCAAAATTTGACATGTGGAAAACCATGGTATGGGCCAAAACCATTGTATTAGACCCTTTTTCTATTTTATCAATCACACTATTAAAGTTGTCATGATGATTATTGTTGAGATTGCAACAAGATGATGGAGCTTAGTGAAAAGAGTCGCCTTCACTAAGTGGGCCCGCAGGCTATTTTTGGCGCAAGTCTATTTTTAGACTATGTCTATTTTTAGACATATGGATCATGTCTATGGATTGCAGGTTGCTGTTTATGGATGATTGATCAAGTTGGGAAAAATAGATGGACTTCTATTTTTGATCACAGCGGAGTGATCACAGTGTGAGTGATCAAGTCTATTTTTAGACTGGCTGTCAAAAATAGAAAAGTCAAATATTATTATCTCACAATAATATTTGGACTATAAACTTAATCTTATTCTCTTGGAGTACTTCAGTTTGAGCTACAGAGGTGGCACATGCAGATGTCAGAAGGAAATACGCTTTTCTTATGAGTCAGTTGAGTTGTTGCATGCATGACTTCAGTTAGAACTCAAGTGAGTTGAGTTTAGTGGACTGGAGGTGCAGTTGATGGAGTTGTGTTCAGTTTAGCTTTGTTAAACTGGTTGTATTTAGTCTAACTGGCAAATAGACTAGAGATGAGTTGGGTGAATTAGTTATTAATTAATTCACAAGTTATTAACTCATAATACAACTAATGAATACATCAGTTAACTCAGTTGCATGTCAGTGCATGTTCAGTTCAGCAGGGACAGGTGTTAGAGAATCAGATTGCTATCAGTTGTGACTATAGTTGTGCATCATATCTTGCACAATCAAGGGATTGAGTATGCCAATGAGTTTGCCCACGTATTTTCCCACATTGTAGCTTGTGCTCACATGATTTAGCCAAGTAAATACATGTTTGTCTTGGAATTATCATCAATTCTCATGCAGGTATTGAGCAGAGGAGGCAGGCAAGCAGCGAAGGAGATTTGAGCCAGTGATTGATTCAGATCTGAGCTGTATTGTGTGTAACAGAGGTGGAGATACTTGTGAGAAGTATCATGCTGTGTAATGTTACATGACTCAATCATTAATATACAGATAGTTGGGGTTTTTAGCGAGATGCTTTCCCCGGGATACATACTGTGTTAATGTGTGAATGCTCTTGATGTTTTATTGTTATTGATGCTTGCTATATTGATGATCAACGTAGAGGAGCTTATGTATTGTGTATGTTTTCCGCAATAGTACATGATCAGGATAATCTCTATTGAATATGTGTTAAATTATTCAAAATTTCTACAATTATGACCCATTGGATCAAATATATGGGTCGTTAGATTCAATATGTTCAAATTACAATGACACATTATCAGATAAATCTTGATTTTGGACATAAGCATTGGTAGTCTTATATTAATCCCCTCATGGATTTTTTAAGAGTTTTAACAATTACATTTAGTTTTATTTGATGTTTTCTTATGAAGTCTTATTGTATAATTCTCCTCCTTTATAATTAATTTTTTTAATTAAATTTATTTTAAAAGGAAGGAGTGAAATAATTACAACACAATACAAACTCATATATGTTTATACTTCTCACAATTCAATTCCATTTGTTAATTTGCTAGTGTGTATAGCTACATAAAAAATCCTATGTAGTTTACCTAATATGTTGAGCTTGTGGAACATTTGGAAAATAAATTGCTTGAGAACACAATTCAGGGTAATATGACCATGTGTTACAGATCCATTTAGGCACATCACTCCCATCATCCAGATCAGTGTTTTAGAGCTCACCAAACCCTAATTTCAGTTGCTACATGCCCTAAACAATTCACCCTTTTGAATGCCTCTTTCCTAGACAGTTTCATGACTTGGGGATATCCTGAAATGACCTCTAAAGAGACCAGCGCAGCTAGGCCCATGTAAGGGTGCGTTGCAAAGCAGTTGAGTCCATGCCAGGGTGCTCTGCAAAGCACTTAGGCCCTCTTTCACCTACATTGAGCAAGATTGAGCAAAATTCACATAGAGTTTGGGGAATATTCTTATTTCTTGGAGTCATATAGAAGTTTCCCTCACTTATCAACTCCTATGAGCTCGAAAATGGATGAGGAATGATTTAAGATGCATCCTATCCTCTCATCCCTTCCTCCATGGAACTAATTCTAAGTGTGGAAGGCCATTCAATACCCCTATTTATGACATAATCTCCTGCATCTTCCTATAAATTGAACACTCATCTAAGTGATCAAAGGGTTGGACTATGCTAATGTAAGGAGATAATGTTGCTATGAGAATTAACTTTGAGACAAGTATTTTTATGCTACAAGTTTGTCATGCTTTTGATGTGATGTGGATGGGATCCAAGATAGAGGAGTGACTTCGAATCAGACTTGATGGTTTTAATTCCTTCTTCTATTCAATAAAGTATTTGAAACTTTTTCCCATATGCTTATCTTGTTATATGATGCTTATATGTATGTATCTGATTCCATTTACTTGTATTCAATAGATCTTTTCCTTTGATTGGTTCTTTGTCTTTTGTTGATGTTTACAGGTACTTCTCAAGCGTGTTAAGTACGGGAAGGAGCGACAGGACTGATACAAAGGAGACAAGAGGAAAGCAGAAATACAAGTAGGTCTTCCTATCTTATTTGTCTTATCTATTGCTTATAGGAAAAGGCTAAAGTGCTTTAAATTGTTGTTCTAGATATGGCTACTTATCTAGGGAATTAGTATTTATCCGTAGATACCAAATTCTCCAAAACACCATGTCTTGTTTTATTTGTTATTCGTTAATCCTTAGTGAAAATGATTGAAAGATGTTTCACAACCCTTAATCCATGTTACAACTTACAAGCATTGTAACTAGGTGACCATATACCTAAGGATGTCTCAAAAAAAAAATTGTGCTTGGATTTCATGCCACACCAACATTGTGTTGGAAATAATACTGAGAGGGGGGTGAATCAGTATTATCAAACTCTTTTCAAAATATTTGCAGATGAAACTTGTGTATATTTATAGTATATTAATCTTTGAGTCAAAACTATATAATAAGAACAAAAATAGAGCAACAGTCACACAAGATATAAGGTGGAAACCCAATGTGGGTGAAAACCACCTGCTGCAATATGTCTCTATCTTATTTCAATTAGAAACTTCTTTTTACAATGATTTTGTACTGGTGCAGTCCTTTACCAGTACGCAGGCTACAACCTTCTCTTTTCTTCCAGGGACCACATTTCATACATTTTCATACTGGACCCATGAAAATTAAATAATCATCAAGTACATGTGAATCAACCAATCTCCTTTCCACAAACAATTACTGAATCAATAGCTTCTAAGAATGTAGTAACCAGAAAACAATACCAGTAACCAGACACTGATTCTAAACCCAGAACTCTACAGCAATAGACAAAAGGCAACCAAAATATATTTCAAGAAAAGTCCACGACTTCACCAATAGAAACTTGCAGATATCTACACTTCTGCTGTGTCGAGCCTACAGAGCTCCGCACCTGCTCTGTCTTCTATTCTGCGCAGCGCCGCACCTACGCTGTTTACGCGACTGCGCACCTTCGCACCTAATCCATCTTCTGGACTGCGCACCTCTGCACCTGTGGCTGCAGCTCGCTTGCGTACCTCCGCACTTGCGCCTGTCTCTGGACTGCGCACCTCTGCACCTGCGGCTGTATCTGTCCTGTGGACCTTCGGGTATAAACAACTTATCAATCTTTAATTATAACCCAGGCTTCCATATCTGATCATGCGCTCAAGAGATCTTGACCTATCTGTAGATCTAACTTGTAATACTCAGGTTTCTCCTTGATTTAGATCTAGCTATCACTCACAAACCGATCACCAGAATTTCAGATCTTGCCCTTAAGATATTCAACACACACAAGTGAAGTGGTCAAGTGATCTCCTTCCATTTTTATAGTCTAGGCCTTTCTCAAACCATGGACCAAAACCATAGAGATCCAATACTAGGGATCCAAAACCGGGGTTCAATACTTTTAGGTGCAAAACCACGGACCAAAACCATAGGATCAACAAGCATCAGACTAAATACCATGGACCAAACATAAGATTTTCCACGTGCGTGTTTTTCTCTGCATGAAAGTCCGTGCATTTTAGGTTCGCACTTTTTGTTCGAACATATCCGCATCTTATGAACAGAGAACTTGCGCAACCTGCCAATGTCCACACCTTTTGGACGGTGCACCTGCAAAACCCAAAAATAACACTGGTGCACAATAATTTGTCATCTGATTCCTTTGTCCTAAGTCCCATGTATTCTATCACATCTGATATTTCTTCTGAGGACTCATCTGGTTGAGTATAAGTGAATTGTTCTTCTATGAGTGGGTTGCCATCAAGTACAACACATACATCATAATGCCAACAATCTCGCCCTTTGGACTTGATGGCAACAATACCTAATCACTCTCCCCATTTGACATCAAGGGCAAAGGGCAGACCATTTTGCTAACCATACTCCCCCCTGAGTACCTGCTGTATATGCCAATCTCCTACTCTGCTAAAGTGTTGTTCATGCTCCCCCTGACTGTAAGCAATGTCTGCAAAAATATGTTCTACAAGCAATAACATGACTCCATACATCCTAAGTGACCTTGCTATCATCAAAGACTCATACATACATCCATCTCCCATCCAAGTGGGAATAAAGAAACATACTTCATTCATCAACGTAGGTCGTTACATGACCTTGATATGAAAAGAAATACATGACATAGAGACAAAATATCTACAGCAAGACTATGATAGCTATCAACAACTATCAGCAGTATTTGTCAATCAACCTCCAACAAGCATCTGATCCATCAAAAACAACTATGAAATCAAACCAAGGACTTCTAAGATAATGCCAACAATGCATTATTAGAAGAATGTATGCTCCCCCTGAACCTGTGCCAGATGGTCTCTATTAGACCCACATGACTGTACCCTCATAAACCGGCATATGTACGCGTATCCACCTACGTACAACCACAAACAAGATTTAACAGCAAGATGATGCATCAATGACCCCCAGCTTTTGTCTGAGGTATTCAAATGTCTCCCTGGGAAATGGTTTGGTGAGTATATCAGCCACTTGTTCCTTGGAAGGAACATACTTCAATTTAACCTTTTGTTCAAGCACTTGTTCCCTTAGAAAATGATACTTGATAGGTATGTGCTCAGTTTTTGAGTGCATGACAGGATTTTTTGGAATACTGATTGCACTTGTATTATCACAAAATATGGAGATAGGTGGAGTACAGGTGATTTTAAAATCTTGAAAAGTTTGCATCATCCAAAGAAGTTGTGTGCAGCAAGATGCAGCAGCCACATAGTTTTCTTCAACTGTAGATAAAGAAATTGAACTTTGTTTCTTGTTGAACCAATATACTAATCTAGATCCCATAAAGAATGCACCACCACTAGTACTTTTTCTGTCATCCACGCTTCCTGCCCAATCTGCATCTGTATATGCATGAAGTGTGAGATCTGCATCTCTAGGATACCATAAGCCATAGTTTTGTGTTCCTTGAAGATATTTGAAGATCCTCTTAACTACTTGAAGGTGTGCTTCCTTTGGATTAGCCTGAAATATTCCAACTATTCCCACTGCATGCATGATGTCTGGCTGAGTTCCTATCAGATAGAGTAGACTTCCAATCATGGATCTATGGGTTGGTTGATGTACTACTGCTGATTCATCATTAGCGCTGAGGCTGCATCTTGTTACCATAGGGGTACATACCGGTTTCGAGTCTTCCATGCCATATTTCTTCAAGATCTGCTTTAGGTACTTGGTTTGTGATAAAAAGATACCATCTTTATTTTGTTGGATTTGTAAACCAAGGAAGTATGTCAACTCACCAAGCAAAGACATTTCAAATTCTTTTTGCATCACCAAGGCAAAGTTTTGACTCATGGCTTCTTCATTGCTGCCAAAAATGATATCATCCACGTATACAACAAGTATTAGCAATTTATCATTATAATTTTACATATAGATTTCTATCTGTTGAGCCTTTTGAGAAACCTTGTTGATGAAGGTATTTGTCCAAACAATAGTACCAAGCCTTGGAACCTGTTTAATACCATAGAGTTCCTTCTTAAGTCTACATACAAGATTTGGATCATTTCCAAGAATGAATCCATCTGGTTGCTCAATATATACTTCTTCTTCTAGGTCCCCATTCAGAAAGGAAGATTTTACGTCCATCTGAAATACTTTGAACTTCTGAAAGCTAGAGAGAGCAAGAAACATCCTTATAGCCTCAAATCTGGCAACTGGTGCAAAAGTTTCTTCAAAGTCTATGCCTTCTTGTTGCGCATATCCTTTACAAACAAGTCTTGCCTTGTTTCTAACAACTTTTCCATTTTCATTTAGCTTATTTTTGAAAATCCATTTTGTCCCTATGACATTTTTATCTTGTGGTCTAGGAACCAACTCCCAAGTGTTATTCTTCTCAATCTGCTCAAGTTCTTCCTCCATGGCTTTGACCCGGCATTCATCTTGGCATGCCTCTTTTACATTCTGTGGTTCAGTGGAGGAGAGCAATGCTAGATAGCTTGAAGCTTCTAAAATGGTTCTCCTTGTTTGTACACCTGCCTCTTTCTGCCCCAGAATTTGGGATTCCGGATGATTCTTCTGAACATATTTGGATGGAGTCTTCTCTTCTATCCTTATTTATTCTTTTGGTGCCTCTTGGATTTCTTCTTCGTCATGAATCTGATTTGATGTTGACGGATAGTCTTCGCCATCTTCGAAAACTTCAGATCTTACCTGTCTAGGAGTGTTTCCTTCTTCATCAACTACTACATCAATGCTTTCAACAATTTTTCCAAGTCTTTTATTGTAACATTTGTAAGCTTTTCTGTGGGGAGAGTAGCCAAGTAAAATGCCTTCATCTTCTCTAGGTTCAAACTTGCCAAGATTTTCATCAGTCTTTTTAATGTAGCATTTTCTTACCAAATTGACATGATTTGCATATTTTATTGTCTGGAATTCTGATGTCAAGAAGATCACGAACTGCCTGATATTTGCATGCTTTCCTTATCTGGGAGAAGCTAAGATGCCCCAATCTTCTGTGCCATAGCCAGTGTTCATCATTCTTTCTTAGATAGAATTGTTGTTCTCCTTCTTTGAATATGTATAAATTATTTGGAGTTCTTGTGCCTTTGATCATTGTTTTTCCTGTGTCAAGCTCACAAACAATACATCCATTTGATCTAAATATTACCTCAGTTCCTTGATCGCACAGTTGACTAACACTTAATAAATTATGCTTTAAGCCATCAACATACATAACATTACCATCTTTGACCTTCTTTTTCAACTGGGAAAAACCTTTACCTTTTACGAATGTCGGGGTGTCATTTCTAAATGATACCTTCTTTTCCCTTTCTAAGGCAGTATATGACTGAATTTTTTCTTTATCACCTGTCATATGTTTTGAGCATCCACTGTCAATGTACCATTGATTTTCTTGTCCTTCCGCATATAGGGCTATCCCACATTTGTCTGGTTGTGGTTCTTTCTTTCTCCATGTTTTTGAACTCAATGAAGTCTGCTCCTTCTGAATTGTTTGCTGAAACCTACTTCTGCATTCAGAATATTCATGACCGAAATTGTTACAGACAGTGCATTCTATTTCATTTTCAAGAGCAGAGAAGTTATTGTAGGTTCTTTTCATGATTCCTATCATACCCCTTTGTTTTTAGCTTCCCTAGTCATGATGGTCTTATAGGCAACACACTGAGCAACTTTATGACCAAAGTTATGACAAGAGAAACATTGGCCATTGAAGAAATTCCTGCGACTATCAAATCTACCAACCATATGATTGTAGTTTCCATCCATCCTTGAGCTGAATTGAGAACGATTTACCTGAGGTCGGTTGAGGCTTGTGTTCATCCTTGAAGTAGATTTCTCCCGATAATCTTTGATCATTCTTGAAGCAATTTGTCCCTGATTTACCTGGTGATCTGCATCATGCTTTTGTTGTTCGTTTCTCCTTGCTGCATCAAGGTAGCTTTTGGAGGTGGATGGCTTCTGTGCTTGCTTCTGAGATTGAGACACTTCTTCGAAATATCTGAGACCTGTTTTGATTAGAGGAGAATGCTGCACTTTGATAATCTCATCTAGAGTTTCAGATCCTTTAGCAAATCTGAGATTAAGGGCTTGTGTTTTCTCAATTTCCTTTCTAAGTCCCACAATTTCACATTCTAACTTTCATTGTGTTTATCCTTTTCAGCAAGTTGGAATGTTAGAGTATCAATAATCATATTCTTTTCTTCTAAACAAATTTTAAGTTTATAAATTTCTTCATACAGACCTTCTTCATTTATAGCATCCAAGAAATCATCATCTTCAAAAGCCATCAAAAGTCTATTTTCATGACCTTGTTCATCTTCATCACTATTTGAAAGTCCATAACTGTCTTCATGAGTATAATAGATCTTCTTACTTACATATTGTTTTCTGTTCCATCTAACAGGTTCCTTACCTTTGTCTAGTTTATCTTTATGAGGACATTTTGCAGCATAATGACCGACTCTTCCACAAGCACAGCATTTGAAAGGTAGCTTACCTCTGAATCTTCCAGTTCCCCATTAAAGGTTCTTGACAAAATTTGATTCTTACTCTTCTTTTGACATATGTCCTGGCTCATAGTAATCTCCTTTTCCTGAAGCTTTGAATGCAGCTTCTCTTCTGTCTGATGGTCCTCCTTTTCTCATTTCGTAAGTAGTTAGAATTCCGTGTAATTGTGACATGGTAAGATTCTTTAGATTCTCCTTTTCTTCTATGGCAGAAACTTTTGAATCAAACTAAGGAGACAAAGATCTTAGAACCTTCTCAACCAAAACAACTTCTTTTATTTCTTCACCAAGTTTTTCATACAATTTACAATCTCATCTATACGTAGGAAATAGCTAGCCACACTTTCATCATTATGATTTCTGATACTTTCATATTGAATTCTAAGAGTTTGTAATTTTGCTCGTTTTACCTGCTCATCTCCTTCATAGCTCAGAATGATCTTGTCCCATATTTCTTTTGTGCTTTTGAGCTGCATCACCTTGACAAATTCTGATTGAGATAGACTTCCCAATAGAGTATTGAAATCTTTTGCATTTGTTTCATATTGCTTCTTACCAACTGAATCTGTAGGAGTTGCTGACGGAAATGTGTATCCTATTTCCACAATATACCAAACTTATGTACCAAGGGATTGAAGATAGACAATGATTCTTACCTTCCAATAGGCAAAGTTGGTTCCATCAAATATCGGTGGCCTGATAGATGCTTCCTTTTCGTAGTTGCTCATGATGATAGATCTTCCTTCAAGCGATCAAGCTTTTCCTGAAGGACCTGCTCTGATACCAATTGTTGGAAATAATACTGAGAGGGGGGTGAATCAATATTATCAAACTCTTTTCAAAATATTTGCAGATGAAACCTGTGTATACTTATAGTATATTAATCTGTGAGTCAGAACCATATAATAAGAACAAAAATAGAGCAACAGTCACACAAGATATAAGGTGGAAACCCAATGTGGGTGAAAACCACTTGCTGCAATATGTCTCTATCTTCTTTCAATTAGAAACTTCTTTTTACAATGATTTTGTACTGGTGCAGTCCCTTACCAGTACGCAGGCTACAACCTGCAGAAGGCTACAACCTTCTCTTTTCTTTCAGGGACCACGTTTCATACATTTTCATACTGGATCCATGAACATTAAATAATCATCAAATACATGTGAATCAACCAATATCCTTTCCACAAACAATTACTGAATCAATAGCTTCTCAGAATGCAGTAACCAGAAAACAATACCAGTAACGAGACACCGATTCTAAACCCAGAACTCTGCAGCAATAGACAAAAGGCAGCCAAAATATATTTCAAGAAAAGTTTGTGACTTCACCAATAGAAACCTGTGGATATCTGCACTTCTGCTGTGTCGATCCTGCGGAGCTCCGCACCTGCTCTGTCTTCTGTTCTGCGCAGCACCGCACCTGTGCTGTTTACTCAACTGCGCACCTTCGCACCTGATCCATCTTCTGGACTGCGCACCTCCGCACCTGCGGCTGTATCTGGCCTGCGGACCTTTGGGTATAAACAATTTATCAGTCTTTAATTATAACCCAGGCTTCCAGATCTGATCATGCGCTCAAGAGATCTTGACCTATCTGTAGATCTGACTTGTAATACTCAGGTTTCTCCTTGATTTAGATCCAGCTATCACTCACAAACCGATCACCAGAATTTCAGATCTTGCCCTTAAGATATTCAACGCACACAAGTGAAGTTGCCAAGTGATCTCCTTCCCTTTTTATAGTATAGGCCTTTCTCAAACCATGGACCAAAACCATAGAGATCCAATATTAGGGATCCAAAACCGAGGTTCAATAATTTTAGGCGCAAAATGACGGACCAAAACCATAGGACAAAAAGCGTCGGACCAAATACCATGGACCAAACATAAGATTTTCCACGTGCATGTTTTTCTCTGCATGAAAGTCCATCATTTTAGGTTCGCCTTTTTGTTCGAACATATCCGCATCTTATGAACAGAGCGCAACCTGCCAATGTCCGCACCTTTTAGACGGTGCACTTGCGGAACCCAAAAATAACACTGCTGCACAATAATTTGTCATTTGATTCCTTTGTCCTGAGTCCCATGTATTATGTCACATCTAATATTTCTTTTGAGGACTCATCTGGTTGAGTATAAGTGAATTGTTCTTCTATGAGTGGGTTGCCATCAAGTACAACACATACATCATAATGCCAACACATTTTCATCTCATAATGGATTACCATTCATACTCAATCTTCTTCCCATAAAGGCCATTCATATGGCTAAGGAAGAATTTATTAGTGTTTATTCCATTATTTGTTTTCACATAATGTCAAGGGTGTGCATTCATCCATATAAAAATGTGAACATTCTTCCTTAACATGTAAAAAAACCTTTCCATGAATTTAGCATTCATTTTCAAATGAGGTCGTGCTTTTTTCCCTAACAGGGCATGCATTTTCCTCAATTCCTTGTTTTAATAAAAGTCCATAAGAATAGTGTGAATAATGTGCATATATAATTTAATGAAATGAATTTTAGCTATCATTATGATCTCATGAGGTTCATCCAAATCCTAACACAAGGCTTGCATTTTTTATTCTAGGGTGCATTTTATAGCATGCCTTGTTTTCATGCAAAAAACACATAACTTCCTTTATGAGCATGCATGTTTTCTTAAGGAACATATATCTCATCTCAAGTATTGCATTAATCAATATCCTCTATATCCATAATTTCACCATACACAATTCACCATTGGGAATGCATCTCCTTTAAGTTGGCATACATTTTAAGGATGAAAATTTCAACAATTTTCCCTCTTTGTCTGACAACACAATTGTTGGTCTTTTTGCACAACAAAGATTTTTAACATTTCGATTACACAAACAAAGGTATAGGGAGATGTACAACTTTTCTACAACATTGTAACCTGTAATATTTCCTAAAAAATAAATCAATCTTGTAGATTTACAAAGAAGTTTTTTCTTAGATCCAAACATTCAACCTCAACTTTTGCATGCTTCTACATGTAAGAAACATACATGCAACTCACTGAGTTTCCCAAGTACACCAACCATGAAAAAAATCATACCATGATCTTCCATAATCCAACATATAGATAATATCTATATATTTGTAATAGTCGATAAATGTAGTAAATGTGTATCTATTGTAAATATTGCATGACACATACACATGGAAAGCCCCCTCAGACATAGATATAATATTTAAATCTAGGATACAAGCATACCTACATAAATACTCTTCATGTTGTACCTAGACAACAATTGCATCCCATTGCAATTGTAATTCCCTTGCATCAGTGAAAATTGCATCTCCATGTGCAAACTGAACCCCCAATGCACACATTGGTCACCTTAGCAGGAATAATGAGCCCTGATAGGAATATTTAGTCCCTGTAATGTGCATAATTAAGACCCTAGGAGATAAATGCACCCATGAGATGATAAATTTATTGATGCTTCATGACGAGTCACCACGTGTCCCTAGTGGTTTGGTAGATGAATTTATTGCAAATTGTTGAAGGGGCATCACTAGTATGACAATAATCACCCATAGTCAACCATGTAATGCATGTGTGGGAATGGTCAATTTTATATCTATTGTCGAAACTCCCCATTAAACATAGAAAAAATATGTAGTAATGAAGAATTAATGAGGTAAAAGGAGCTTTTATTCCATCCAATCACATTCCCTCTTAACCTCCCAATGACATCTATAAAATAGAAGTCCTAGTTACTTAACAATTTAAAGAGTTTATGAGTGATCCTCTCCCTGTCTTCTCTTGCAATAAAATATTTGGTACTCCATTTATGGCCAACGTCTTTGATGGGTTGGCCAACTCTCTACACTTGTGGCTTAGAGAAATCAGTTGGAGCCCTCAATTAATATGTGTGCTCTAAGATACCAAATTAAGGATGATTGTTTCCACACTTGATTTTAGGGGATGCCTATTTTTGGGCCATAGAAATGAAACATTTCCTTCCATTTTGATTCACTTTCTATACTTTCTCTTCAAAAGCCCCAAGTCCCTTGCCACCATTCCTAGGAAATTGAAAATTCCTTTGCTTCTAGGTCTTAAATTATACTTAATCAATTCCATGGGATTAGGGTCCTAGGTACCCTTTCCATGTAGAGTATAGTCCATGGTAAGGCTTGGAAGAGTACCTTCTAGTGATTTTCCAATGCTCAAACCCTTTATTATGCAAAGTATAGGTAAGAGGGTTAATGTCTTAGGATTTTCTATACAAGGTAAATTATATAGAAAATCACTTAGGGATTTTAATTATTTGGACTCAAAATCGTTTCCTTATTTCCAAAAAAAATTCCTAAGAAGAACTTGTATTCTTAAAGTGAGATTCATTGGTCTTAGTTGAAATTTCCTTGTTATCCTTATTATTATTGACCACATCTAGGTTATTTTCTTTGACCTATATAATGCTCAAGTTCTTACTATTTGCTACTATAAATTATACTTGAAGACCATCCAAATTTTCTTGAATTCCCACTTTCTTCCTGTAACATGGATTATTTTTATTTTTTAATGTTTTTGGCTTCTTGGAAGGTCCTCGAAGCCTAATTCTTCTACATATTTGGGTAATTACATTCTATAATAAGGTTTGAACAATAATGGAAACATATACACCTAAACAAAATCCCCTTATAGTTTCGATTTGTTGAATAATGTAGCTATCATTGGTCTTCATAATCCTTGATGTAATTATAATACCATGTAAAAGCAAAAAATAACATTAAACGTCAAATTAGAAGAAATAAAAATAAAAATAAAAATAAAAAACACCTAAAACTAAAATCCTTGAAAATAGCTCATACTCACGTAAATAACATATTTACCATTGGTTACTAACAACCATAATTTAAGCAACTATATGCATAAAATATGAAATAGGAACAAGATGTAAATAAATATACTTACCAAGAGTTGTTTCCCACCATTATTTACATGATCTTCAACACTTCAACAAATATGAGTAAAAATGTAAATGTACAGATTTACTAGAATTTAATTTACAAAGAGACATCATTTAACTTAAGATACATGTCTCTTGGGTATCTTGGGCATAAAATACACTTGAAAATTTTCATTTTATCTCTGACATATTTCTCTCTCAAACACATTGTGATATCTACTTTCTTTTCATGGTTATTAGTTGAATTTCTGAACTGTGATTGCTTGATGAAGATAAAAGAACTATAATATGTATTCACAAGTAATTTCCATAGTTCATAGATGTTGGCTTGTTGGGGCCTGACCCAGGTTCGAAGTTAATTAGCCAAACAAACCCCTGTACTACTAGCCCTTTTGGCAATAGTCCACGGAGCGCAGACTAAGGTCTCACCCGAAGTAGTATGGGGGGTGTTGGAACCAGAATTCAACACCCTTGAGATGTCTGAGGGGTTGATTCGGTCCAAGTGTTAGTCCCTATGAACAGGTTGCTTCGCGCACTTCCCTGGCCTTTGCATCCTGATATATTCGCCTTCGTGTAGCCCTAACTAGGGGCTGTGGGGCAACCACACTACTAGAGCAGTGCTCTGCACTATTCCCCTAAGTCACACCCGAGATCCTACTTATATTCTTACACCAGTTAGTTATATTCACGTAAATTGATGCCTTATGTTATATTTATTTATGCAGCACATTCAGATGAGTTCACGCAGCAAATAAATAGTAAACTTGCATTTCATACCCAATAATACATAAAACAGGAAAAGATACACAGAAATATGATCAAACTTCTCTTTATTAATGCTTCCAATAGTTACAAACTCGACCTACCCTGCGCACTCAACTGCAGGGGTCCGTGCACTTAGCTGCAGACTACTAGGCCTCTATGCACTCAGCTACAGAGCCTTCTCCTACTCTACAACCCAAAGACACGATTTACACTTGACTCACAGCTTCATCAATCCCTTAGACTCATCATCCTTCTATTTGATTAACTCTCTTCTACCCTTAGGGCCTCGCTCTATTTATACAATCCCATGGTTTGTGAACCATGGGTAGATCTTTCAAATAGACATTACATTACAAAAACAAGGGTGGAAAACCCTGTGACTCTATTATGACTTCGTGCTTCGTGCCCACAAATCGCAGAGTCTTTACAATGTACTTGGTCAAAACTTGGGCTTTAAGCCCCAAAACATGCCTTGGGGGGATTCCATGCCCAACAGGCCCCCAACACAAACATCGTGACTCGCCCTTGAGTCACTCTATCGATGTGGAGATCTTCACGCGGAGTCCCTCCAACTCTGCTCAAATTGCTGTAAGGTCGGCAATGCACTAGACGGCTGCCTACTAAATCTCCTGTACCCATTGTTCTGAGTCCGCGGTGTCGGAACTGCTTCCCTGCATCTGTTCCTGTGTCCCCTACATTTTCATGAGCTTGCCTTCAATTTTTTTTGTAATAATGAAGGCCTCGTTGATCCAAGGTTGAATGCATGCCTTCAAGACTTCTTCTCTATGTCGTGCTGCATCCACCTGCTCTTTCAACGCTTTGGCCTGTTGCATTCACGTGAGGATCTGAGTGAGGTCCACCATCTGCGTGGTCCCTTTGACACTATCATACTACTACTGGAGCTTACGCACCTCTATCTCTAAGCGTTAGATGTTAGGGTCCTCTTGTAGATTGGAGAGGACCTCGAAGGATTCTTCCAACATCTTGGTGCAGTCCCTTACTGCATTGCTGATCTCTTCCATCCCCAATGTAATAGTGTTGGCGCATTGTTCTCTTACTTCTAGAGGGGTGGACGACTTTGCCTTCAACTGTAGCTTTTTTATCTGAAGGTTCAGCTTTAGCTGAACCTTGGTCATTTCTTATCGCGCCTCGTGCACCCCTGCTGCTAGTCTGTGGATGCACACCTCTGTTGGTGCGTCTGCTGGGATGGAAAACTTAGGAACCGGCTGACAGGATTCTTGCAGTACCTGTACCATTTGCATGTTCTGCGACACCACTTCGTCGTGCTGCAAGCTCAACTACTCCATGTTGATCTTTTGCTCGCTCAGCACTTGCAATGCATGACTCTCCCTAGCCCACGGTTCTGCTATAATCCCATCCTACAACACATAGAGTGCCTCCCGTGGGAGCACAACCATGTTGATTCCTATCCCTTTTAATGTAATAACTATAGGCCTGTCGGCCTCATTTGTTGTAACCAGTGCCCCCTCTGGCAGCACTATGGTGTTGGTCGTCCGAGCGCGTAGCAATTGTTCGGTTGTAGTTATCCCTACTGTGAGGCTAGTCGAAAGGGTACCAGCCTAAGGAGTGCGCACCTGCAACTCCTAAATCTGCGCTCTGAGGGACCCCAACACAATCTGATTCTCCTCCATGAAATTCTGGAGGGCCTCTATGGTGACGGAACACACTATTTTTCCTATGTCATGCAGATCACCCTCAGTAAGGGTGATCGAGTCGATCAACAGCTTGGAGGCTTTCACCTTCTTGTGTGGCCCTATCTACTCGCTTGAGCGCTGGTGCTTTAGTAGTGTTGACGTTTTTTGTGGGTCCATGCCACCCTCTTCTTTCTTTGTTTCCATCTCTTTCTGTTTCCCATGTGAAGGTGACTTTTGGCCCTCACACGCCTTCTCGACTGCCTCCTGTGTTGTTACTACTGTAGCCTTTTTTTGTTCTACTACTATCTGCATAGTGTCCCACACCTCCTGCGCTTTTGCTGCCATGGCTTCCTACCTTCTCTTCTCTTCCAACTACACCATGCACAGTTTGGCCTCCTCTTTCTTCTTCTATGCAGCAGACTTCTCTACCACCACGATGTCTGGGGCACGCCACTCTGGCAGCCATGTCTCCAATACATTGAAAATTACATCATGAGTGGCGATGAAAGGTAGCTCACTCCATTTCTTGGCCAGGTCCTTGCGTGCTCTGATATATATGTTGTGGAAGTCCACTTTGAATTCTGCAAAATTTTACAGGCTGTTGTAGACGGTGGGTGATAACCATGGTTTGGAGTTAATCCCCATTCTGATGTTCATCTCCATGAACACCCACAATATCTTGTTGTCGCGAATCCGGTTTTCATCTTTTGTGGCCCACAGCGAAGCGTACTTCGCAACCTCCGGTAGATCCCTATCAATTATAGGGAACTGGCTATCCTCCGGCAATTCTCCTGCGACCGGCACTATGGATAGTAGAAGCCATGCATAGTGGAATGTGTTTCCTTGTTCCTGGGCCTCATGGCAATTTTCTAGGAACACCTTGCATAGGAACTCGAACCAGTTCAACTGGACCCCCTCCGCGCACTACTCAGCAAGTGCCACCACCAACGTGGGTACCTCGTCCATGCGGCACTTGCGCATAACTTTACTCGCCAGTATCTAGGTCGTCATTTTAACTGCTTTGTTGTTGATGATGGATATGGTGTAGCCCCTTTTCTTCTTCTCCAACTTGAATTTCTTTTTCATGGCCTCCACGATGGCCAAGTCACTGCTCTTCCCCTCCAAGATGTCTGCGGGGTCCTCTCCTTTACATGGGAGCCAGGTAATGCAATGGATTAAGTGGTCTATGATGGGAATGGGCTCTTCCAGCCAAAAACATTGACCATGCACTAGGTAAAGAAGTTTCCTGATGATGAAGATTGTTACTAGGGTGCAATGGAAATGTGGCTCCTAGAGCAGGTTTAATAACCCTGCCTTTTCCACTCCGCGTAACCACTTTCGCAGCTCCAATTTGATAACCCCTGCCATGGTGTTCTGCTTGGGCCTCATAAGCTGTGCGGTCTCTAGATGAGGGAATTTCTCGTGGTCAGCGAGATCCCAATCTTTAAATTTCAATCTTGGCACCCACCCTAGGTGGGTGCCCTCAAATATGATGTCGTCTGAGATGAGCGGAGTATGGAGAGAGCTCTTGGTCTTGTCGAGGTCCTTGGACACTTTTTCCTTCCCCTTCTGTGGAGGGATATACGTGGGAAACTTTTTTGGAGGGTGCGTAGGCTTAGTTTCTTCCTCCATTCCTTCATCCTCGTATTCTTCAATTATGAGGTCCTCTGGGTCTTCCTCCTCCTCATCATTTTCCAAGTTAACTACTTTCCCTTTCTCCTCCATCATTAATCTAGTGCGCAGCGAGTTTCGCAGGGACACACGCACTGGAATCATCAGCTATTTGTGCTTCTTCGTCCTTGGCGTGCATGGTGATTTAGGGATTTCTTCCACAATCCCAATGCCTTAAGGGGCATCTTCCACAGTCAGGGCCTGCGCGGCCACTTCAGCGGTCATCTCTGCAATTTCCCTAGCTTCCTCAAATGCTGCCATCTTACTTGTCCAGAAAGCTCTTAATCGCTCAATCAGGGGCTCAATTAATGCTCTACATAGGGAAAACAGGTCTCGGCTCAGAATACACGGGGCATATGACAGCTCAATTCATAAATGACTAAGTGTTGTTTGTTGGGAAGTCCTTTGTAATTTATAGTGTCTTTTGAATTTGAATTTGATCGTTCCCCCCAAATCTGGTTCATTAATGCTCCCTTGGTGGTAGATTTTCCCAAATCTTGCCTCTAAAGCGTGTCTTAAATGCCTGCCGCCCACTTCATTTGGTCTCAAGTCGAGCATCACATCTTGAATAGTGACTCCAACTATCATTTTCCAGCCAACCTGTGCGACAACGCAGCCCCCCTTGCGCGGTTGTGGACCTTGTGACACTTTGCTCCTATGCACAACTCCAACATCGCACAGCTCAAGGGCAGAGAAGTTTATAGTCCCTTGCCTCCTTTCAACTACCTGGAGCACTAAGACTGTACTTCCTATGGCTATTCAGGTGACCGCGCCACCTATATAGGGTTCATCTGGTCATCCATCACTTTTCTTGGAAAATACCCACAATTTATTATTACTGGCTGCATTCCGCACTTTATCATCTGCAGCGCACCACCATGGTTTTTCCATTTAGTAATATGCAGTCTAATCCAAGGCATCATGCTGATCAACTCTCGGCGATAGTCCCTAAATTCATCAAGGGAATCGTCTGCACCCTGTTTTATCACCCTAGTCTTCTTATCAAGAAAATCTGCCTTTATCTCCTCCTCAAGCTTCTTTATTCTTGCTTCTACCAAAGCGGTTTTCTCCCTTAATTGCACCCTTTCTTTCAGAAGTTCTTGGAGCCTAAGGTCACCCTGTCAGATTTATTTGTCAGCTCCCAAGTGTTCTACTTCGTTCAGCTGCATGACCCCTTCTTCCAGGGTTCCGTGAACCGTCGTATCGACTGGTGCTGCTATGCGCGGATATATTCACCTTTGCGCATCCCTAACCAAGGGCTATGGGGCTCCCGTGCTACTGGAGCAGCGCTCTGCACTATTCCCCTAAGTCACATGCAAGATCTTACTTATCTTCTTACACCAATTAGTTATCTTTGTGTAAATGGATGCCTTATGTTATATTTATTTATACAACACATTCAGATGATTTCGCGTGGCAAATAAACAGTAAACCTGCAATTCATACTCAATAATACATAAAACAGGAAAAGATACACAGAAATATGATAAAACTTCTCTTTATTAATGCTTCCAATGGTTACAGACTCGACTTGCCCTGCGCACTCGGCTGCAGGGGTCTGTGCACTCAGTTGCGGACTACTAGGCCTCTGCGCACTCAGCTGCATAGCCTTCTCCTACTCTATGACCCAAAGACAAGATTTACACTTGACTCACTGTTTCATCAATCCCTTAGATTCATCATCCTTCTATTTGATTAACTCTCTTCTACACTTAGAGCCTCACTCTATTTATACAATCCCATGGTTCGCGGACCATGGGTAGATCTTCCAAATTGACATTACATTACAAAAACAAGGGCAGACAACCCTGTGACTCTATTATGACTTTGTGCTCCGCGCCCACAAATCACAGAGTCTTTACAATGTACATGGTCAAAACTTGCGCTTTAAGCCCCAAAAGATACCTTTGGAGGATTCCACGCCCAACAATAGATAAAGTACTTGTATCAATTGTATCGAAAATATCAACAAGTTTGAGATGGAAGAGGCCAACTTCCCTTCAAATATCCATCAATTCAACCATACCTTTTCTCACTTCCAACCCTACCAAGATTCATGTCATGCCATAGTAATCAAACTCTAAGAACTATAAATCTTCTTCATCAAATGCACCTAGTGTTACCATTTTTTTTCAGAAACCTCTTTAGACCACAAAAAAAATGGAAACATTGTAGATTTTAACCCTATACATAAATTACCTACATACGAATTCTAAAAACAGAAAATAAACAATGGCGAGAGCATAAAACATAAAATAGATATACACAAAGATTTTCCCTTGGATCACAAAACTAGGACTGCCAGATTGATTTTTCATTATATTCCTTTCAATGTTACAATACATATATATACATGCCAAAGTATTCATAAACCCCAATCCATTAACCATGAATTAGAACATAATTGTAGTTCCCTTGACCGGAGCTACAAAATACCATGGGTAGAAAACCATCATGCCCAAAACCATGTGCAAAACCCATGCACAAAACCAAAGGTAGGTCCGCCCACCTAATATAGGGTCCAAAAAAAAATCTCAGGGCGTTGCCTCAGACCCTGTATAGGGGGCCTACCTTCCCCCTGTAAACCCCCTAGTGCAACAAAGGGAGAGCTTCTACCCCAACCTCTAACCCCCCTGCTTTGCCCGTGGGGCTAGTCATGGAAAAAATATAACGGACACCCAACATTCTCCCACTTGTTGTTTTATTTCCACGTAGGGGGTCATGGGAGACCTTAGTCATTGGTCTAAACCTAAAACACCCATTGTTTATCTACACCAATAAAACTTCTCAATGCTCTTAGACTTTGTCAATGCATCTGCAGTATTCTTCAAAGTGTCTACCTTTACCAAAAACACCTTTTTGTCCTCAACCATATCCCTCACAAAGTGATACTAAAAATCAATGTGCTTTGTCTTTGAATGATATGCATGGTTCTTTGCCAAGAAAATTTCACTTTGGTTGTAACAGTCTATCCTCATAGCTCATTGTATTAACCCCATAGGTGAACACAATCCCTACAACCAAATTGCTTCCTTGCTTGCATGAGTGGCTACCATGTTAATGAGCCCCAGAAATGGGTAATTATATCGGCTCATTTTGCCTATTATTTCAACTTAATCCACCATTCTCATTAGTTTATTGCATGTTTTTTAATATATTTATGCTAATAGAGTGAATTGGGTTGGTCATTTTGCCATGTAGTCTAATGTGTGCTTTATGCAAATTTTTTGGTCAATTTTGAACAAAGTCAAGAGGATTTGTAGGGGGGTGTCTCCTTCATTTATGACCCCTTTCCTCGAATCCTCCATCAGCAACTTGGAGCACAAAGGTCCAAATTGATGCATCCAAAGGACAGTCGAGCAAGTCAAGAAGGGATGTTGTTTATCTCCAGTTCTAGGAAGCCAAATTCCTTGATTTTAAGAGGACTGTTGGAGGACTCCATTTGTATAAATAAGTGGACTTAGAGCCTCAGTAGGTTAGCCAGTCATTAGTAGATTTTCACACTTTTGTGCAGCATTGTGTTCAGCTAATTTTCGAGTTCCTTTTTTAGAACAGTTTATGTAATGTGACTGCTATTTTTTATAATGAAGATGAAATAGTTTTTGAGCCAGCACTGATCTCTTCCAGAGGGCTAAAGCTCTTGGGTTAGGGCCTAACCCAAGCTTCTCAACACCTCCTACTTTTTACTTACATGTTTTTGTTTCAGTTCATGAGTTAAATTTTGTTACATAGATTCATTTTACTTTGTTAGATTAGGTTGCTTTTGATGGTTTGCATAACTGTTTTTGTTTCAGTTGCTCAAGCAGGTTAATGCAGTGACAGAATAAGATCCAAAAAGGCCAACAGTAGGCCCTAATCTCCCTTTTCCCTTCCTGGGACTATGATTTGAGGTCAAGGCACTTCTGTTGCCACCAAAAACACAGTTTTGCTCTTCCATGCAACTGCTAGTGTGATACCTTGATTTGGAAAGATTGATATTGGTTCAGATTCAGTTGCCTTGATCATTTCCTATTCCTTTACCATAGATCTCTCTGCATGCTTTTATGTTCAAAGGTCACTATTCAACATTTTCTATTTATAGGTCAGAAATTAGGTCAAGCTATAGAAATTTAATCTTTTCATGGCATAATTAGTTCTTTCTTCGATCAGTTTTTGTAAGCAGATGTGTAGATCTCTTGCAGGACACCTCAGCTCACCATACATCCATAAAACAACCAGCACCAGCTCACTTCTCATAGATTTCCCAATTCATTCACAACATTTCGCTAATCTGCCCTAATTTCTGCATTTTTCTCCATAAGTTGTCCTCTTGCCATTTGAACAAATCAAACCATCATGTTCCCTCTTGATATTTCTTGACAAGCTCTAGACACCTCAACACCTTCATCTAGCCTTCAGTTACCCTTTCCCATCATTTTTCCACCTTTAAAACTCCTAAAATAGCTCTCGGCCTCCTCCTGTAGATCCTTCTGTAGATCCCCTGTAGCCTCCTATAGAATTTCCTGTGAATGATTTTTCGAAGTTCGATCACTATGAAAGTCATCAGAAGGGTACTAAGGGCTTCTTAGAACGTCTCCACACCTTCCTCCACCTCTGCAAAAATCAACTCCATCTTCCTTCGCCACCAAACCTCTGCACAATCACAACCAGATAAATCACAAGCATAATAATTTCACATAAAAACACTCAAAAGCACAAAAGATTTTTTCTTCTCATTTCTTTGCAGAAGTAGCTTGAATAAATGCAATTTACCTTTTCAGTAGTCAATGACACTCATTTCATCGGTTTTCATCTTTTTTCTTGCAAAAGTAGGGTTAGTAGGTAAATTAGGGTTTGCTAGGGTTTGTGTTACATTTCAATTTTCCTTCTCTTTCTACAAGTAGAACAACCTCTTTAGAGTTAGCTTTCTTTCATCATGGTTAAAAGCTTCTTCTGAGAATTCATAGAAGCTGGCTTGAGCTCCTAGTGATCTTGCACCAGCTGACCAAGTGACAGCCTGCAGTAAGAGCTAGTACTTGTGCATACAACATTGTCGCTTCCAAGTTTGTTACGAAATACCGAGTTGATAAAAGTAAAGTAGGAAGCCCCAGGAGTTGTAGCATTATTGTTGCAATACTGATGCTCACCACATGTATTCTACCTCTGTAGTTGAAAGTGCCACTACAAACTATCTCTTGCTCATCCAACTAAATGCACCTCCAAATAGGTTAAACACATGCCCACTTGTAGATCTTCTCTAATCCATATCTATAGCCCATTCTACATCAAAAAATCCACAGATGTCCAAAACTCTATCCAATCCTAGTATTCCTTGGTAGCACAGACCATAATCACTAGTGCCACACAAATACCTGAAAATTTGCTTTACTATTTTCCAATTCTCCTTCTCAGGTTTTGACATAAACCCGCTCAATACTCACATTGGATGTGTAATGTATGGTCTAGTACATACTATTGCATACATCAGGCTACCAACTGCACTTGCATATGGAACACGGGATATGTCCTCTTCCTCTTCTTGTGTCTTGGGACATTGTTCAACAAATAAATTTACACCTATAGGAATAGGAACCTTCATCGAATTACTATCCAGCATATTGAACCTCTGCAGTTTTGTCTCGACATACTTCCTCTAGTTTAACTAGAGCTTCCTCTTTGCCCAATCTCATTTAATTTCCATGCCCAAAATATAATTTTCAACACTGAGATCCTTTATGTCGAATTTGGAGGACAATTTGGTCTTCAAATCTTCGATAATTTTCTTTCTATTTCCAATCAACAACATATCATCCACATACAAGACCAAATAAATAACATGGTCACCAATTAATTTAAAATACACACAGTGATCTTCTTTGCTTGTGGTAAAGCCAAGTCCCCTTATATATGTATCAAATTTCTAATACCACATCCTGGTGACTATTTTAACCCATACAGAAACTTTTTTAACTTTCATGCCATTTATTTCTTACCCTTCACCGCAAAACCTTCAAGTTGCTTCATTTAGATCTCTTCTTCCAGATCCCTGTGAAGAAATGTTGCCTTCACATCCATTTGTTCTACCTCAAAATCAAAAGTAACAACAACAAATAAAAGTAATCTAATAGAAGCTACCTTAGCAAGAGGAGAAAAAATATCACCAAAATCAATTCTCGACAGTTGGGAATAAAATTTTGCTACCAACCAATATTTGTATTTCTCCACCTTGTCTTTTGCATTCATCTTCTTCTTAAACACCCATTTGCTTCCAATGGGTTTCCTTCCAGCTGACAACTCCACCAAGCCTCATTTTTGTCCAAAGATGTCATTTCATCAACCATGGCCTCTTTCAAGAGTTTTCCATCCTCTGAATCTACTACCTCCCTCATAGTTTTGGGTTCATCATCAGTAATAGAAAAAGTAAAATTCGAACAGAAAGAAGTTGGACTATACCTTTCTAGCTGCTTTCTTTTTTTATCTGATCTTCTCATAGATGGAGTTTGTGGCTCTTCATCTTTTGATTCCTCTTCTGTTGTAGAGTCTTATTCTTCCTCCTTTATCTCAAACTCTACCTTCTCAGGTTCCTTTGGTAGGACTTCATGTTTAATAACATCTTTCACCTATCTAAACACCACATATCAGTTGTACACAACCTTCCTTGTTTCTAGGTTCCAAAGCTTATAACCTTTTAAACCATCCTTATACCCAAGAAAGATGCACATTTCAGATTTATTATCCAACTTGGTTATTTTCTCCTTTGGAACATGTACATATGCATCACATCCAAATACCCTCAGACGTGAAAGGGAGGGCTTCTTACTAGTCCATACCTCATGTGGATACATTTCCTCCAACACTGATGAAGGTGATCTATTAACCAGTTAACATGTAGTCTCCAACACCTCTGCCCATAATTCTTGTCCTAACCCAGCATCACTGAGCATGCTTCTTTCCTTTTCCATCAACATCTTGTTCATTCTTTCTGCTACTCTATTTTTTTGAGTTGTGTATGGAGTAGTCTTTTGTCATGCTATACCACACTTCTTAAAGAACTCTTCAAATTCCTTCTTGCAAAACTCTCCACCATTATCTGTCCTCAACACATTTCCCTTCTTCTCCATCTAGTTTTCCACTAGAGCCTTAAATTATTTAAACATGTCAAAGACTTCATATTTCTTCTTGAGGAAATATATCCATGTATTCCTTTGATAATTCATCTATAAATTATACATAGTAGACAAACTTACCCATTGATGGAACTGACCCAAGTCCAAACACATCATTGTGCACAAGCTCTAATATCCCTTTCACCCTCTTAGCACTAGAGGGGAAACTCACCCAATTTTTCTTCCAATATACAAAATGTTCATAGAAATCAAAATCCAAATAGAAATTAGACATACCTTCTACCATACCATTACCATGAAGTATTCGAAGGCCCTTCTCTCCAATATGTCCAAGCCTTTGATGCCATAACATGTTATTTTCTCCAGAGACCACAAGGTATTCTGCTTCGCTTTCAAGAACCTCAAAACTATTGCACCCATCAATAACAGTGCTACCCAAAAGCTTATACAGAGTTCCAATCCAAACTCCCCACATTAATACCAGTGCTCCATGAACCGTCTTGCAGGTATCTTTCTCAAACACTTTTTTTACACTTGCATCATCCAACTTGATTACATAAATTATATTTCTAGCCAATGTAGGAAAATGCGGAACACCTGGAAGTGTTCTAATCCTTCCACTTTGCAACTTCGCCTTGAATTTTCCATGTTCGATGATTCTAAACTTCATGTCATCCCCTAAGAATACATCACCACCATCATATTTATCATACTCGTAGAACCACTCCCTATGGAGAGTGAAGTGAAAGGATGCACCTAAGTCAATCAACCATGCCTCATGATCTACATGTGTACTTGAAGAAGATGCCAAGTACACATCCCCACCTCCCTTTGGGGTGGTTTTTTTCCTTTTCAGAAGGAGCATCATCAGATCCCCTTCCTTTCTCAAGAGCTTTATATCTACAGTCCCTTTTGAAGTGCCCTTCCTTTCTGCATTTTCAACACACCTTTATAGGTTTTCCTAGAGATTTAGATCTCCCTCTAGATTTAAATATCCCACTTGAGGACTTATTTTTGTTTTTGTTTTGGGACCATCATCATACAGACAAGGCATCACCATTCTGGCCCTCCATATTTTTCTGTCTCATCTCCTCCAACAACAAGGATGAGACTATTTCATCAAACTCTAAGGTAGTTGTATTGCTACCTATTGCAACAACTAGACTATATCACAAATCTAGTAGAGAACACAATAAACTGATGCACTTATCTTCATCTGAATTTTTAATATAAATATATAACAACTTCCTTACCACATTATTAAAGGAAATCAGATGCTCTTTCACCGAGTCTCCATCCTTCATCCTCAATTTTTACAGCTTTTTTTGTAGGAACATTTTGTTCACCGTAGACTTAGATTGGTACAAAGTCCCTAACTTGTCCCACAAAAAACCTCCATCATAGCTTCCCTTGATACATTAAAAAATACTGAATCTAAGATACACAACCATAGTATGCTCTTTTCTTTCCGATCCAACTTCCCCCAGTCTTCATATGACATTGTCAATGGTTTAGTACTCATAACTACCACGATCCATTGATCTTTATCCAGTAGTAGATCCTTCATCTTGAGTTTACACAACTCAAAACTATGACCATTGAATTTCTCGATCTATATCTTTCCACTACTTGTCATCTTCTTTCACCGCAAGAATCAATCTTGTAGATATCCCACTGAACAAGGTCTACCACAGGCCCGAGAAAAACACCCCAGTAGCAAAGTTTCCCCCTTGAAGCCGAAACAACTCTGATACCAAATGTAGGTTTTAACCATGTACATAAACTACCTGCATAAGAATTCTAAAAACAAAAAAATAAACAATGGAGATAGCATAAAACATAAATTGAATATATACACAAAGATTTTCCCCTAGATCCCAAAATCGGGACTACCATATTGATTTTTCATTATATTCCTTTCAATGTTACAATACATACATATATATGTTGAGGCATTCATAAATCCCAATCCATTAACCATGGATTAGAACATAACTATAGTTCCCTTAACCGTATCTACAAAATACCATGCGCAAAAAACCATCATGACCAAAACCATGTGCGAAACCCATGCACAAAACCATAGGTAGGTCCACCCACCTAATATACAGTCAAAAAAAAATTCCTAGGGTTTTGCCCCAAACCTCATATAGGGGGCTATCGTCCCCCTATAAACCCCCCGACAGAGGGGGCTGTTGTCCCCCCTGCTAAGCCCAGCACAATGAAGGGGGGCTATCCCCCCCCCCTCCCCTCCCCCCCTCTAACCCCCACTTCACGTGTGGGGCTAGTCATGGAAAGAATATAACACACACCTAACCAACATAAGGACATAGAGCCATACTAGGAGAATGTCCACATCAACTGATTTGACATTAAGCTTAACCTGCCATTTCTTTAAGAATAGGGATTAGATCCCCACTTCTAGTGATATTACAAGATAGTTTATTTTTCTTTGATAATCCTAAACACCTAAACAACCAACCTTTTACTAGAATGAGGGTACATAAAGAGGCCCCCACTATTGGTTTAAAAATTTGTTGGGTCTAATTCTTCAATTCCTCTAAACTCATTCTTTTCCCTAGTAAACATTCTACTAGAGCCTGGTCTCCCATGTCCATAATGTCATTACATTTGATTTCTCCACACAGGTTCATGTTTATGGCCTCTTGTGTCTTCTTGATACATTTATGTATCTTTATCTTTCTAGAGCCATCCTAAGACTAGTTCCCACAACCTTAAACAATGAGGATGGGTTGCAACTCAAAACCTTCAAATCCAACACAGTGCCAACATAAATAGTAGAATAAAAAAATCTCATTGACTAGTATCCTAGTAGTGAAGGAAACCAATTCATTACAAAAATAATTCAATGTGGTTACTGGTTCATACATTGAGTGTGGCAAACCACTATCCTTGCTTGACTAAGCATTGAGGGTTGATGGATTTGCAGGATTGAGGTCATTATTCCCATTAGAAAAAAAAATTGAAGTTTAAAATGGGCCTTAAAAGAAAAATGTACTATAAAAATCAACTTTAAGACAACTAATTTATGATGAAGACGTTAACCATACGGGTAAATATTTTTAGAGGACAAAGAATAAACTATTTTTTTAATTGTATTTTAAACTTTTCACCTTATAGGTTTACTCAATTTTCAAATTCCATATCCAACAAGTACTTACTATAGATGCTTTTGATAAACTCATAGTGAGATAAACTATAAATACATGAGAAAAACATGTTTATAACTTTAATCCGATGAGTGCATACATTTAAAATTTGAGTAGAACTATAAGGAAACAAATCAAAATACATTTCAGAAAAGTATTTTCTTATTTCCATTTGAAACTTTTTTAACTCCTATTTTATTATTTAACTATTATTTTATTATCTATCTTAGGAGGCCCATTTTATACCTCAAATTTCCCCTAATTTTGCATGGGGTGAAAAAACATTTGTATTTATGGTCCTTTATTTCATTGCTAAAAGGAACCATCACCCCTTCTTCAAACTATCTTGACACACAATGTTCACCTATCTCCTATGCTAGCTCACTTAGAATATATGGCGAACTCCTCTAGTGGTCTACATCCAACATGGAGAATTTTATTATTATCACACACAACATCTCATCAACCTAAAATGGGGTTGGATAAGATCCTTTTAACCCCCAAATGATCATTAGAAAAATCCATAGTTTCCTCCTCATATGCCATATTTCCTTCTACATAGCCTTCGCTAACCATTGACAAAGAAAATTTCACTCTAGCTGACCTTGTGAACCATTTATATTGTGGAATCCTTCCCATCTAAAGAACATATCTCAACTCCCAATTGTATCAATGTTTTGTTCACCAATTTCGGAATTGCTTTTAAGGATTTCCATGATATTGCAGCATTTATGTCCATCTATGGTATTACCAATTCGTTAAATTTTGGGATGGAGAGGAAAACCTACAGTGATAAGAATATTGTAGTTAAGACCCCCTACAATGACAATTATTCTATGGTTTGTATATATAGTCCATTCTGGTGAAAATCATCCCTTGGTCCATATCCATTATTAATTTCCTTTTCACTATCCTTCCAATCCCAATTCATTTAAACCTCAGTCCTCATTTTTTTTCAACATTATATGCTATCAACTATAAAATCCTAAGTGATATATGGTAAAATTGGTAAAATTTATGAGAAGTGGCAAAGGTTTGGACTTCACTACTTTGACTATGTGTTATTCTCAACTTTCCATTTTAGTAGCCAACAAATGCAAACAATCCACCAATCATTGAAATAGTTTCACTAGCCCACAACTACAAGCATATCAACATCAATTGAATTAAACCTTTGTGGCCTCAAAATATTCACTAACTTGGCTAGAAGGAAGTGATATATCTAGCAACAAACATAAATTAGGGTTTTTTAAGAGACTTCGATCTTCAATATATCTGATATTTGGGATAATTTGGTAATGGAAAATCCACTTGAAACCTTTCTTCATTCTCTAGCTAATCTCAAGATTTAAGACATACTTCAAATAAGCTTGTACTTTCTAAAAGAGACTCGCATTTGCATATGCCCAACTAATATTTCTTTGTATACAATCATTCCTCTGAAAGAAACCTCATTTTTCACATGCCTGATGGGCCCCATTAATATGTACATAACAAGGCCCATTTGGCCATCCTTCAACATATATTTACCTCTTTCCTCACATTTGATAGCATATTTTTACTATAATTTGTTTATTAGGAAGACTAAAGGATGTTTATCATATCTTGTGGCCTAATATGATTACCGTGAGAGAAAAAAGTGCATTTACTATGCAGAGATATGCTGGGGGTAGCTATAGAAGATGTAGGAAGCTTGTCCCCTGCATTTACTCACCTGCAACTTGACTTTCTCCCTATATTTACTCACCCACAGTTTGAGGATCTACTAACAACTGATGAACTCAAGGACTGTGAGAATCTCAAAGAGCTAGATCCACCTTTTCAGGCATTTTGGAGGGAAGAAACCCTCTTTCCAAGGAGGTTCCCCCTCAGTCATTTTTTCATAAATAAGGAAGCCCAAGGTCTCAATAGGATTCAAACTTTTGGAAACGATAGAGACTACTAAGAGCTAGGAGCTTGAACTTGTCATTTTCATTTCTTTTATCATGTACTTGAGCATTATTTTATGTTAGAATTCTTCTAATATCTTCAATCTATGTTTTCTTTAGAGGGTTGAGTGCCCTTGGGTTAGGTCCCAAACCAGAGACTCCAATATCTCTCTTTGTGTATTTTGTTCATGCATTATATTTCCTAGTAGTATTGTCTTTCCTTCTTAGCAGGATTTTTTTAATCAAAAATTGCTTGTGCAAGTCTATGAATCACATATCTTGTGGGAAGTGTGGTTGGGGATGTTGTGCTGGAAAACCAAAAATATAGTTATTTTCTTTTTGCAACAGTTAGGTCTATGATTAGGCTTCTTTTTTTATCTTTGCTTTCTACAAATTGGTGATTGGTTTAGCAATTTTATTTAAGCATATGAATCATAATATCTTGTGGATGTAGGTCTCATGCAAAATACAAGGTAGGTTGTCTTTTATTGGAGTAGTCGGATCTAAAATCAAATTCAACTCATCCTTTCTTTGTTATTTTAACTTTTTGTAATTTTCACTGTTAACATGCTCTAGATGTTTGGCATTATTGAGTAACTTTTTGTGGTGTGGAGGTACTACTGTTGATTTGTAGGGTTATAATTGCTATTTACACTCCTTACCTTACCACCAACTCCTTTATTTATACCTCAAAACTTTCTCAAAGCATTGTTCACCAAGAGTACATTTTTGGTTTGTTGAAGGCCACAACATGCATTGCTCCTTGTGCAAGATGGGCCCCTAAGGGTACTAAGCTTGGAAAGGGCCTGATACAACCTTATTCTACCTTCCACTATCCTTTATCTCCTTCATATCGCCTTTTTATCCCTCATAATTCTCAAGGATTCAATCTTGTAGAAAAACATGGAAATCCTATAGCATCATGTAGAAATCCTGTAGCACCCTATAGCACTGGGTAGAAGCCCTCAAAACTTGACAAAAATTTCCCTTAAATATTGATTTTTTCTCCTAGCACTTAATAATCTATCTTAATATATGAAACCATGATTTAGGAAAACCAAATACCACTTAGTACTTACCTTTCTACCACTACAACAGATATCAGCAACTAGGGTTAGTAGACAGGCTCATGAATTGAATAGCATGATGATGATTTTCATGATTAATTTATGAAGAACCTAATGAACTATATTGATATAATATCTCTTGAATGCAGTGATTTAACAATGATTTAATTCTCTTTACTTTATGCAAGGTAGATTAGGTTTTATTTCTTTGTTTTGTGCTTCTTAAGCTAGGGCTTCTATTTCAAGCATTGTTATTTTGTATGCATAGATTAGGTTTCTCTTTGATGCAACATTTATGTTATGCAAATAAATTAATTTCTATATTCTTCAAGTACAATAGCCTTTACATTGTTGCAATTAGGTTATCATTTACATTTGAGAAATTAGGTTAGCATTTACAATTCTGCAAAGTAGAGTACCATTTCCATTTTTTCAAATAGATTAACATTTCCATTTATGCAAGTAGATTAGAAATTTCCTTTTATGCAATCTCTTTTTTCTTGCAATTCTAAATTCAATTGATAGACTTGTCTTTGTATATCTTGATATGGTCCATTTCCTCAGAGTAACACTCTTGTTGCAATACTAGGACTCATAATTTTTTAGTGTTGTTTCCAGGGAGGTATCTAAGTAGGTTTTGTTTATACTTAGAGTTATTTTCTTTTCCATTTTACTTTTTATTTGCATCAGTTTTTCTTGTCTTGAAAATTTAAAAAAAAAAAAAAAAAAAAAAAGAGAAGAAAAACACAAAAATCACACAAACTTACTCCATGTGTCATAGGATTAGGGATAATCTAGGGAAATTTCTACTAAAAACCCCCACCACTTTTAGAATTCAACGATCACTCTTCTTTGGTGACTATGAACATCCTACTCTGACTACAAAGGAGTTGGAAAATTCTTCAGGTGAGCATCCAAAAATATTTGGAGAACCCATAGGGGAAGAAGAACCAACATCACCTACGCAAAATATGACTAAGAACAGACAAACTGAGTTATTTCCTAGCAAAGAAACCAGCGGGGAGGATAGAATGAAGAAAATAACCCCCACTTCTCTCCCACGCATCCATGGCCTAGATTCTGAAGACCTTGATACATTCATGTTCAATTTTGATGTGGTTTATAGAACCTCATTACACTTATGATGAGCAAAAGCTAAAAAATTTCCCTTCTACCCTCAAGGATGTAATCTTGTGTTGGTTCATGAGCTTGGAAGGAGGTACCATCACCACTTAGGCTAAAATGAAATAAGCCTCTAATAATAAATAAAAGGACTATTGTAGATCAAGGGAAACAAAAGAGGAGATCTTTAGGATGACCCTAGGGCTAGATGAATCCTTAGAGGATTATGAATAAATATTCCAACTCAACTATAAAAGAGCTAACAATACCACTGAACCAGAATCCTTGAATCTTGTACTTCTCTGAGGGATTAAGGAGGATTTGATGGAGATCCTTAATATGTTGTTTGGTGGAGACATTACCAACTAAATTATGAAGAAATTAAAGAAATATTCAAGAATCATTCTAGGGATGAAAGGAAGAGAGGTAGGTCTAGTCAAGGCCTGATCACCTCTTCTCTCTACCTCAACCATCAAACATGAAATAGGGACAATGCTAGAATACTTTAAGAGTGAGATGTTATATACATTAGCCTTGAAAATGGATACTATGAAAATAATAAAAAAATTAAGAGGAGGCATAAAGGTAACTAACTTTGTTTTTCCATAGATGCACCAAGAAGCACCCGATAAATGAGTTTCCACTAAATGTCATAGAGGTTTTCTTTTTTGTGAGGAGAACCATGCAACTGAAAAATGTCCCTCTCTTACAGGCCTAAAGGCTATATATCAAGGGGAAGAGAGTGGCTTGGAGCAACTCTGCTTCATCATCTAGAGGAGGCCACAAGGGCCTCGATGATATCAGCAAGGCATGCGAGGTGCACATTATCCTTCTTTCAATCCAAACCAAAGTGCACCCTTTCAGCCTTGGCATCCTCCAACTCACTCATATTGATCCATGCCCTTTCCTTGGTCCTATTCTCCTCAGTATCCTCCTCAGCCTGTTAATCCACCCTTCTATCCATATAAACCTCAACCTTCTCAATGGGGCAATCCTTTAGAAGGATGGAGGCCTCAAGAAGCCCAAAATCTTGCCTTGATGCCTCCTCCTCCACCACAACCACAACTACCCCACAATAATCCACCTAAGCAACTTCAAATGTCAGTTCAACCCAATCTGAATCTGAACAACAAGCAAGCCCAATAGGTCTATAGTGGGGAAACATCCTGTTTGGTCAATTTAGTGTTTTCTAAATTGCTATATAAATTGTCAATCCAGGAGTCGTAAACTGTTGAAGTGAAGTGCACTATCTATGCAAGATAACCATTTTCTTATTTCTTTGTCGTTTTTAGTTTTTGGTTTGTTTTTGGATTTATCTTCTTGTTGATTTCATAATGTGAGATGGTGATTCTAGTAATCAAGTATGGACAGTTGTATTCAATGAATAATTTCCAAACTTCAAAGTGTTCCAAAGGTGTTCAAACTTTACAATAATGAAATCAAGATGTGCCTAGATTCTAATTAACAAAAAAGTGAACTATGACTATGGAACCCAGTATCCTTGCTGCTGTTATAAAGAAGAGAAAAGACTGAACTCAAAGCAATTTAAAGACTGAAAGCAAAGTAAACTAATCATATCACATCAACTCATTTTTGACCCCTCACCATTTGACTCAGCTCTGGCTATAGGAAGTAGTCATACACAAATTGAATGATCTGATATCTAAGTTGTGCATGGAATAAAACTAAGATTAAGCTACACATTCACTCTACAATCCCTCATCATTTGGTAACTGAAAGAATGATATGAATAGTCTAATCACTAACTTGCAGCAAAGTAAATGAATCAAAGAAAAACTAAGAAATAAGCAATGTTGGAATTAAAATCAATAAAACAAATCAGCAGTAGGACAAGATAATCCCATCATGTCATTAGTCATCAAAACTTATATGTACTACCCGGGCTTCCTATCAGAACCTGAAATGCAAACACTGATCAGTTTTCAATAAAATAAAAGCATAAAAGAACTTATGAACAGGCAAATGACATCAACCATGAGCAAGTTAATATATACAGCAAGTATCTATGGTATCAAAAGCGTAAAATGAAGAAAAACATACAACTATACATCAAATACAAGACCTTGGTGTACAGGGGCCCTCTGCACCCTCGGTCATTCAGAACCAATCACGAAATTGAATGAGAAATCAATCTTCTCATATATTGCAAAGCAGTTATGAAATAGAGACTAAGTCTCGGCTCAAAGGCTCTTACAACAGTCAAGTTTATACATAGCAACTAACTAGCTATACGCATATGGAGATGTGTTATTTATAGCAGAGAATTCATAACAAACTAACATGGCCTGCGTTGGTAGCCAAGCACGTAAAAGACAAAATCCGGGATTATAGCAGCATGGTGGCCGTGGACAGTAAATCCAAGAGATGGTTTGTTGGATTCGGTCGATGAGCAGTCCCTAGGTGTTAATACACCTCCTAAAACTCAGGACCTTGCCACGCAATCCTCCTCGTGCTAAAAACAAAGCCGTGCCACCACTTAACTCCTTGTGTTGACCATCGTTTGACCGGCCTTGACCGCGGGCTTCTATGGATGATTTGGCTGAACCAAGGGGACACGTTCCATGTCCACGTCCTTTATGCCTTGCCCATGTGGCTAAGTTCTTCAATGGACACCTGTAGCATACAGTTTAACAAAAAGGCTACGGAAACTAATTCTGGCTGCAGAAAGTGGCAGATTCCGTAGCTGGTTGAACAAAAATATAAACCAAATAGTAGTCACAAAACATAGTTAGGAAACCATTTATATAATCATTTTAAACTATTATGCAGTGACTTGATAGCTTAGAGGTTCAGGTAACTGGAGAAAAAGGCTAAAAAGGGATGTAGGGAAGGTGTAAGTTTGGGACTCAACCTACCCCCACTGTGAAGGTGTTGCATGTCCTCATGCAACCAAAATTTATTCATCTCCCTTTAGTCTATGTATTCTGAAGCCTCTGCTAAGACATCCAGTCCGCTCCTCTTCTTTCTTGGTGCTACTACCATCCTGGGTTTCCTTATCAAACATATGAACTTGAGATTGATTAATTCCCTGTTCAACTTTCTGCACTTCTTCTTTAGTTTCTTGTTCTTCTTCTGCCACAAACCCATATGTAACATGGTATTATCATGAATAATTTTGTCCACTTTGCTTTGCTCTTTTAATGCCTCGTTTTCTTGTTTGATGTGCCTATTTAGAACTTCCAATTCAAACACTTCTTGTTTCAAAGCTTGAACCTGTGCATCTTGTGTCATGTGAGGAAGAATGGATGGTGTGCTCGGGCCTGCAGCTGTCTTCTCTAAAGATTCAAGGTAGTCATATACCTCTTGCTTTTTTGGATCAATTTCAGGTGTTTGCCTCGGGCTGACTTCAACGTCTTATTGAGGAGGAGGACTGTCTTCTAGTTCTCGCCGAGAAGGGCTTTCATCAACATCAGAAGGGTTGGCTTCAATATCAGGCAGAGGATGAGGTGGACTATGGCCCGCTTGAGGTTTCTCAGGTGTTTCCCCACCCAAGTCAATGAAGTGGGGTCCTTTTACTTGTGTTCTCCTCCACTTTCCTTTGAGTCTGCTGCTCCTTCTTAGGTACTACGGGCTAGTACTTTCCTCTTCCATAATTTGTTTCCCTTTTTCTTCCTTCTTAGTTGTGGCAGCGTATTTTTGGAGATGCACTAGTCTCTCTGATAACACTTGGTAATTTTCCTCTATAGATGGTTGTGGTGATTGATAAACATCTTGTAAGTTCCTCTTTCCCCTCAACTTTCTTTGCTTTTTGTCCTTAATTCTTTCCTCCTTTTCTTTTTGAACAGTTTCTTTAGCTTTATCAATAGGAGAGTCTTGGATTATGACACATTTTCCTTTTCTCCTACTCTTTCTCGGTGCCTTTGGTGTACTGCTTCCCGGGGCTTCAGATTGTTCTTGAAAATAGTTTCTCACTAGAAACCTCTCCCAAGTATCTTTGTTTCTTTTCAACTGGTCTTCAACTAGAATCCTCACTAATCCATGATGGTACAAATGAGGCTCTATATCTCCTATGTTCTTTTGGACTGTATTACTCATCTTTTTCAAACTCAACAGTAAGAAATAGGGCAAATTAAGAGCTTGTTTTTCTAGAAAGTTCATCAGGAGCCTAGTGTGATACATGTACATCGTACCAAACCGGCCTTCACAAGTAATAAATTTTTGAATGATTAATAGTAGGCCTGCCCATTCTTCTTTCAGTGCATTAAAAGGAATCCCTCTTGTAAATATAGTAACATCCATACCTGGGTTACGCAATATGACTCTCCATGCTTGCTTGTCGAGACTTTTGTTCTTAAACCAATGCTCACCTTCCTGGGGAAAATCTGTAGCTGCAACAATTGAGGCTTCAGTGATCGTGAATTTCAGGTCTCCAATCTCTACCACTTGGTCATTGAAAGACCTTGCAAAGGCTTTCATGACCTCCTTATTATGGCCTTTGAATTTCTGGATGAAACGAAGCCGTTTAGCTTTCTTCAGCAATTCCTTTGCCCGAGGGTACCCTTCTAAAGATTTAAGCCCTTCCGGCTCTGCCGTCAGTAGCCGTCCCATCTTCCTTTGTTAAAAATTCTTCTCTGAAATTCAACTGCGTATTGTATGAGGGTTTTATCAGAGGTAAGATGGTTCTATTTGTGGAAGAATGATGGTCGAAATGGAAAATGGATACGGGAATTGGGATGTTCAGGAGTTGTAAGCAGAACAGGGGATGAGCAGCCGAGATAGAATGGAGGCATATGCTAATGAAGTGCGGCTTAACACAAGTGAAATGGCGTCAGATTTTTGAATTAAATGGCTACGTGAGACGTTACATTTTGATCAAATCACTGCACAAAGTACGGTGGAGAGGAGCCGTATCCACATAGGTCACGTCTCATGAATATAAGTGGAGTGCGGGAGTGTAGTTCATCTATGAGTTGAACTTGAAAAATAATCATGAGACCGTTTAGGGAGTAAATGTATGATTTATGGATTGAGGTTGTGGAATGGTAGTGGAGCTATCATAATAATAATTGCACATAGTGAGCTTTAATGGTTCAATAACTATGCAAATTTGTGCCTTTAATTGCTATTTGAAATAAATTTTTGACCATACCTTTAGAATCCTTGTCTTTGTTGTCCAGTAGTCCTGACTCAATTGCTCCCTGTTGATGTCTGTGGATGCCCCATATCCATGTCTTCATGCTTGGTCATACCTGCATTTTTATTTTATTGCACTAACACCTTGACTGTAATTTTGAAAAGCAGAGTGGTGGCTGCGGAAACTGCTTATGGATGCGGAAACTGATTCCGGCTGCGGAAACTTGGCACAGCAACCACTTAGCTAAACAAAGATAGTTAGACCATAACTATCTGAATGGAAATGATCATGGGAAAAAAACTTTTATTGATGGAATGGAATGGATGAGATGGAGTGAAATGAAGTGAGTGGAGTGAAAATGGAAATGAAATGAAGTGAGATGAAGTGAGTGGAGTGAAAAAATGGAAATGATAAAGAAAGGAAGATTTTTTTTTTGGAAAATATAGAGTGTCAGGTGTCCCTGATTTTCACTTTACATTTTCTGTATAAGACTTCCAATCAGAGATTGGTTTTCAGGCTTATACAACTTTTTTTTTTCTCTTTTTTTTATTTTTTTTTTAACAGAAAGGAACAAAGGCTAGGTTGGTGGGGAAGAAGGATTCTTCTTCACCAACCTTATTGCAGAATTCTCTTGAAACATTTTGACAACTTCTTCTTTTGAGAGTGGCTTATGATAAATCTTTAATCTATGGCTATTAACAATAAGAGGAGTTTGAAATTCATCAATGGTCTTGATTCTTACTGCTCCATTGTTAAAGACTTTGTCGATCTCATATGGCCCAAGCCAATGAGTCTGAAATTTTCCTTTGAAGTCTTTAAACTTGGAATCAAATAGTAGTGCCCAATCTCCCTCTTGAAACTTTTTCTCTTTGATATATCTGTCGTGCCACTTAGCTCTTTGATGTTGAACTAGATCAGTTCTTAGAATTGCTTCTTGTTTGATCTCATCTAGTTCATTCAACTGCTCCATTCTGTGTTTTTGAGCTTCTGATAGGTCCATCCCCAAATGAACTGCCATATTGAAAGTTTTAACTTGAAATTCAATGGGGAGCAGGACTTCTTTCCCATAAACAAGTTCATAAGGAGAATGTCCTGTTGTATTCCTCCATGTAGTTCTATAGACCCATAAGGCTTCAGGAAGCCTTTCAGCCCAATCTCTTCTATGTAGATGAACAGTCTTGGTGATGATACTTTCAATGACTTTGTTTGTAGACTCCACTTGGCCATTTGCTTGCGGATGGTAATGAGTAGATTTCCTGTGCTTGATCTTGTATTCTTCCATCAGCTTCTCCATCATTTTGGATGTAAATTGACTTCCCTGATCTGTCGCAATTTCTCTTGGGACACCAAAGCGAGTAAAAATATCCTCATAAAGAAAGTTAACAACTGAATTTTCAGTAGCAGCAAGTAATGCTTTGGCTTCTACCCATTTAGTGACATCATCAGTGCATACCAATATATACTTATTTTACTTAGATGGTGGATTAATGGGTCCAATGAAATCTAAAGCCCATTTTTCAAAGGGTTCAATGAGTACCTGAGGTTGTAATGGCATTTCATTTGAAAGAGTTGGTTTCCCTACTCTTTGGCAGCTTTCACACCTTCTGACATATTCTTTTGTGTCCTTGAAAAGGGAAGGCCAATAATATCCTAAAGAAAGGATTTTATAGGCCGTCCTTTTGTGAGCAAAGTGTCCACCACATAGCTCATCATGACATGCCTTGAGGATGTCAGGCATTTCATCTTCCCGAACACATCTTCTGATCACACAATCTAGCCCTGTTTTAAACAATTCATTAGAAATCCATGAATATTTTGAACTCTCCTGAATAATCTTCCTCCTTTCACCAGGAAATAGATGGGGAGGCAGTTTCCCTGTAACCAAATAGTTAGCAATATCTGCATACCAAGGAGTCTTAGTAGTTACTGCAAACAAATATTCATCTGGAAACTTATCCTCTACAAGAGAATCTTCTTTAGTATTTTTTATTCTAGACAAGAAATCAGCTACTGTATTTTGTTTTCCAAGTCTATCCAACACAGTAATATTGAATTCTTGTAAAAGTAAGAGCCATCTTGTAACTCTGCCATTAGTAATAGGTTTGTTCATTAGATATCTAATTGCAGAATGGTCAGTATGGACAAAAGTTTCATAGCCTGTTATATAATGTCTAAACTTATTGATTGCATGAACAACAGCTAAAAACTCTTTTTCAGTTACAGTATAGTTCAACTCAGTGGGAGTCAAATTTTTACTGGTATAGTAAATGGCATAAGGAACTAAATCCTTTTGACCCAACACAGCTCCTAGCTATATCTGAAGCATCTGTAGAAATATGGAAAGGAAGTTTCCAATTTGGCCCTCTCAAAATGGGTGCTTCAGATATTCTTGTCTTCAAAGTTTCAAATGATGATTGAAAATCAGGATCCCATTTGAATTCACAGTCTTTTGTAAGCAATTTGAAGAGTGGAGATGCTATTTTGGTGAAATTTCTATAAATCTTCTATAATACTCAGTAAATCCCAGAAAACTTCTAACATCTTTTTGACAAGTTGGAATAGGCAACTTGGAGATGACTTCAACTTTTGATTTATCAACTTTAATTCCATCTCCTGAAATATGATGTCCTAAAACAATTCCTTCAGTAAACATCATAAAGAATTTTTCATGACTCAATGAAAGATTTGTTTCTTTACATCTAATAAGGACCTTTTCCAAATTTTCTAATGCCTCTTCAAATGAATCACCATAAGCTGTAAAATCATCCATATAGACCTCTACCCAATCATGGATTAGATCAGAAAAGATACCTAGTACTACCCTTTGAAATGTTGCGGGTGCATTACATAATCCAAAAGGAAGCACTCGGTAAGCAAAAGTTCCCCATGGATAAGTGAATGTGGTCTTATCTTGATCTTCAGGTGCTACCTGAATCTGATTATAGCCACCAAAACCATTCAGAAATGAAAAGTACTTTTTGCCTACTAGAGTATCTAGTACTTGATCGATAAAGGGTGAAGGAAAGTGATCCTTTAAATTTGCTTTATTCAATTCCCTATAATCAATGCATACCCTCCATTTACCATTCTTTTTAGGTACTATAACCAAAGGAGAAACACGTCGGCTATCTGAAATTGGATAAATGAAGTTTACATTGAGTAGTTTTTGGAGCTCTTCTTTCACTATTTCTCTAAGATTTGGATTCATCCTTCTCTGCGGTTGTCTGATTGGTCTATTGTTTTCCTCAATGTAGATGTGATGAATACAAGTCTTAGGGTCAATACCTTTCATGTCAATATACTCCCATGCGAATGCAGTAGAATGTTTTTGCAAGATTTTGGTTAGCTTCTCCTGTTGTGATCTTTCCAAGTTTTTGTTGATATTCAATGTTTGACCTGGAAAAATCTCAATGGTGGAACTACCAAACTCTTCCATAGAGTAAAGAGACATTTGTCTAGATGATAGATACTCAATATCAGAATTTAACTGAAATTGTGTGTGGTCATATTCTGAAGAGATTTTAAAGTTTTCTAATGTGTTCAAAATTTGACTATCTTCACTGATTTCAGAAATAGTATAGACAGGTTGTATAGTGTCCTCATCATCGACCCATTCATTATATCCTATCTCTGTAATTGTTTTTGCTGGAGGATACAGATTGAATTTCTTTGTCAAATTACCATCAGAAATATACATATCCCCTGATCTACAACTGATAAAAGCATCGGTTGTGGCTAGCCAAGGTCTTCCTAAAATGAGTGGATGACCCCCTAGATTACTCTTGGGAGTTAGAATCATGAAATCCACTGGAGACTCCCAAGAATCTAAGGAGACTGAAATGTCTTCTAATACACCATCTAGTTTGATAATTGATCGATCTGCAAGTTGCAGTAGAGTAGGTGTAAAAAGAAGATTAGGAAGTATTAGTTGTTCCATAGTTTGTTTGCTCATAATGTTGATAGCAGCCCCTAAATCAATCAAAGTGTTTGGAATTTCTACCCCATTGATATGTGTTTTGACAATTGGACTACCAGAATCTACATCCTTCTGCATGGTAACTTTTCCCATCATGATATCTGCAATTTTTCCTACCAGGTGGATTTTTCTTGTATCTCTTGGTTTCCTTCTTGGTTTTTTGAGACTCAACTCCTTTATTGTTTTGGCTAGAATAGGAATTTCTCTAATGGCTTGTAACAAGGGAATCTTGATACAGACATTCTTTAATTCATGTAGGAAGTCATAGTTAGGCAACAAGATTTGTTTTTCCACTCCTTTATCAATTTGTAATCTTTCAGGAAAAGGAGGTGTGGATGAAGATGCAGGTTACTTAACTATAGGAGTTGTGGGGGTTGATTCTTTTTCTTTTTCTTCTTGAGTGCTTGGGTTTTGAAGAGATACTTCAGAACCTTTATTGGCTTTAAGAGATTCTTCCTCAGAAATGCTTTGTTTTTGAGTATCTATAGAAGGCTTGTCTAAAACTCTACCAGATCTGAGTTGTACATCATTGAGAGGAACAATCATATAGGTAGGAAATTGTTGTCCTTCTACCATGTAAGCATTTTGAGGATTTTTATTATTTGGATTTGGCAATGGCTGGGAAGGTAATTGATTTGTCTTTTGTTGGAATGGAAGCAAGAGTTGGGAATTTGGATTCTGTTGAGAAGGTTGTTGTTGTTGTGGAAATGGCAATGATAATTGTGGATTTTGATTTGGAAATTGTGGAACTTGCTGATTTTGAAAAGATGGAGGATATTGGTAAAATTGAGCAAATATCCCATAAGGATTCTGCATACCTTGCATCCATGCTTGAAAAGGATTTTGAGGTTGGGACCAAGGTTGTTGCCAAGGATTCCAATTTGGTGGGGGTTGAAAGTTCATGGGGTTATTAAACCCTTGATTTTGTTGCCCCTGCCAAGGTCTCCTTGAAATAAAACAGAGAGACTCAATTGAATTTGGGTCTTCTTGAAAGACAGCTTTGAGCCCAGGAATTGAAGGACAATCCTTGGTCTCATGGCTTTCTGAGAAAATCGCGCATTTTTCTACAACTTTTGCATCTAAGGGGCATTCCCTTAGAGCGTGTTTCTTCCTACATTTTGGACAAAAGATGGCTAAAGCTTCAGCTTCTGCTTTCTGCTTTTTTTGTATCTTAAGGGTGTCTAGTTGCTCACTAAGACTCCCTAAAATATCTATTTTAAACTCCTCAAGCATGTTGCCAATCTTAGCCCTACTCACTAATCCAGTTGCAGATTTATTTTCTCTAATGAGAGAAGGATCTCTAGGCCCTTTGCCAGTTTTAGATTTTCCCTTGAGAGATGGACACATAACTCTGCTATATCATGAAGTGGAAGTTGAGATATATCTCCTTTCCCCATCATATTCAAAATATCTATCCATTCATCTCTAATGGCTTTTAGTAGAAGGGCTTTCAAGGTTTCTTCATCTAGGTTACTCATTTTTGCTCTTTTGAGGTTATATTGAAATCTTTCGAGTAGATCCTCCAAGTTTTCATATTCTTTTTGTACCATTTTAAATACCTCGTCCTTATGATTGGTGGGCATACAATAGTCTAGGTATCTATCCAAAAATGTTTGTTTCGTGTCATTCCAAGTCCTAATTGATTGAGTAACTAACCCTATGAACCATTTTAGAGCAGCTCCCTTCAATGTTGAAGGAAACAACTTGAGTTTTTTAGCATCTTCCATGTAATCATAAGTTCCACATACGACTTCAAACTCAAACAAAAATGTTTCGGGGTCCTCACTTCTCAACCCATAAAAGTTTGGGAGGACAGATGGTGAGATATTTTTCATTGTTGTTTGAGATTCCTCATCCACTATAGGAAATCCAAATGAGTTGTCTCCATCCCTGTTTCCCCCGTTGTTTCCTCTACCTCCTCCATTGTTTCCTCCTCCTCTACCTCTACCTCTACCTCCTCCAAATCCATTTACTACTTCCTCTGTCATGATAGCTTCCTCAGAGATTTCAGAGTCCTCTGGTTCTTCTATCAATGGCGAACGAGGAGGAATTTCTCCCTCTTCTTCTTCAGGTGATTCAACTTCTTCAATTACAATGTGTTTTCCTCTAGAAGCAAAGAAGGGGTCTTTTCCTAACTCAGATTCGGTGGATAGTGTGGGAGAGTCTCCTAATTCAACTACTACCTCTTGAACTCCAGGGATCCTAAGGCTAGGAGTATGAGTTGGAGATGTTGGAGGTGTATCTTGCCTATACCTTGGAGTAGATGGAGTTGTAAAAATTGAACTCTTGGCCCTAGCTATAAACCTTCCTCTAGAATCTCTTGCTCTATGCATGTCATTTTTATTTCTTCAAGTCGGGTTAATAATTCTCTTTCTGATCTTCCAGATCACTCAAGGTTCAAGAAGAGAGCATACTCAAGGAAATATTAAATCAATAACTCTCTCTTTTCTGATCCTCTAGGTCACACTAGGTGCAAGAGGAGAGCATACTTTGAGAAATCATCAATTTTTACCTTTCTTGAAATTTTCTTGTTTTTATATATATTTTTTTAGAAACTTGGCTACCTAGTTTCACTTCCCCGGCAACGGCACCGAAATGTTTGGTCAATTTAGTGTGTTCTAAATTGCTACGTGAATTGTCAATCCGGGAGTCGTAAACTGTTGAAATGAAGTGCATTATCTATGCAAGATAACCATTTTCTTATTTCCTTGTCGTTTTTAGTTTTTTTAGTTTGTTTTTGGATTTATCTTCTTGTTGATTTCCTAATGTGAAATGGTGTGTGTGAGATGTGGACAATTGTATTCAATGAATAACTTCAAAGCGATCTAAAAGTGTTCAAACTTTACAATGATGAAATCAAGATGTGCCTAAATTCTAATTAACAAAACAGTGAACTATGACTATGGAACCCAGTATCCTTACTATTGTTATAAAGAAGAGAAAAGACTGAACTCAAAGCAATTGAAAGACTGAAATCAAAGTAAACTAATCATATCACATCAACTTATTTTTGACCCCTCACCATTTGACTCGCTCTGGCTATAGGAAGTAGTCATACACAAATTGAATGATTTGATATCTAAGTTGCATGAAATAAAACTAAGATTAAGCTACACATTCACTCTTACAATCCCTCATCATTTGGTAACTGAAGAATGATATGAATAGTCTAATCACTAACTTGCAGCAAAGTAAATAAATCAAAGCAGAACTAAGAAATAAGCAATGCTGGAAATAAAATCAATAAAGCAAATCAGCAGTAGGAAAAGATAATCCCATCAATGTCATTAGTCATCAAAACCTATATGTACTGCCCGGGCTTCCTATCAGAACCTGAAATGCAAACACTGATCAGTTGTCAACCAAATAAAAGCATGAGAGAACTTATGAACAGGCAAATGACATCAACCATAAGAAAATTAATATATGTACAGCAAGTATCTATGGTATCAAAAGCATAAAACGTAAGGAAAACATAAAGCTATACATAAGCTACAAGACCTTGGTGTACAGGGGCCCTCTGCACCCTCGGTCATTCAAAACCAATCACGAATTTCAACCAAGAATCAGCGTTTTCTCATATATTGAAAAACAGTCATGAAATAGAGACTAAGTCTCGGCTCCAAGGCTCTTACAACAGTCAAATTTACAAAACAACTAACTAGCTATACGCATATGGAGATGTGTTATTTATAGCAGAGGAATACATAACAAACTAACACGGCCTGCGCAAGTGGCCAAGCACGTAAAATACAAAATCCGGAGTTGTAGCAGTATGGTGGCCGTGGACAGTAAATCCAAGAGATGTTTGTTGGATTCAGTCGATGAGCAGTCCCTAGGTGTTAATGCACCTCCTAAAACTCAGGACCTTGCCACGTAAACCTCCTCGTGCTGAAAACAGAGCTGTGCCACCGCTTAACTCTTTATGTTGACCACCGTTTGACCGGCCTTGACCGCAGGTTTTTATGGATGATTTGGCTGAACCAAGGGGACACGCTCCATGTCCACGTCCTTTATAGCTTGCCCATGTGGCTAAGTTCTTCAATGGACACCTGTAGCATACAGTTTAACAAAATGGCTGCGAAAACTGATTCTGGCTGCGAAAAGTGGCAGATTCCGCAACTGGTTGAACAAAAATCTAAACCAAATAGCAGTCACAAAACATAGTTAGGAAACCATTTATATACTCATTTTAAACTATTATGCAGTGATTTGATAGCTTAGAGGTTCAGGTAACTGGAGAAAAAGGCTGAAAAGGGATGTAGGGAAGGTGTAAGTTTGGGACTCAACAATGACCTAGGTAAACCAAAGAGGTTTTCCCAAACTCACACTTTTACAATTTTACATAGAGTTTTTCTTTTTTCAATACATCAAGAACTTTCTTCACATGGCATACATGTTCTTTCCAACTTTTACTAAAGACAAGAATATCATCTAGATATACAAGAACAAATTCATCAATGAAACGCCTAAAGAGATCGTTCATGACCCTCATGAGAGTGGCTGGAGCGTTGCAAAGTCTGAATGGCATCACCATCCATTCGAACAACCCCTGTTTGGTCTTGAAGGTGGTTTTCCACGCATCCTGCTTTCCAATTTGAACCTGGTGATAACCACTACGCAAATCCAATTTTGTGAAATAGATAGCATTCTTTAACTGATCTAGTAAGTCATCAATGCGGGGAAGAGGGTAACAATTTTTCACCGTAATTTTGTTTAGTGCTCCGTAATCCATGCACATCCTCCATGTGCCATCTTTCTTCGGCACTAAGAAAATCGGTGAGCCACATGGAGAAGTGCTTGGTCTAATGACCCCTTGGTTCAATAGTACCTGCACTTGCTTTTTGATCTCCTCCATCTCAATGGTCGACATCCTGTACATGCCAATATTTGGTAAAGGAGCGTCATGCTGCAAATGGATCTCATGTTGGATTTCCCTCTTTGGAGGTAATCCCCTTGGTTCCTGAAACATCTCATCATAGTTAGAAATTAATTCACATAATTCCTTTTTATGCACATGATCACAACCCTGGAAAGCATCGGATAATTCTACATCTTCCCCCCCTACAACCATAAGCATGCAACCCTTACTAGAATTCACCAACCTCTTCATTTGTCCTACACTTACAAGGTTGGCATTGATTTTAGTTTGATAAGCCCTTACAATATATTCTACCCCATATTTTGTGATTTGGTATTTGTTTTCATGATGGAAGAAGATTGCCTTTCTATCATATAGATATGGACTCCCTAACACCATGCCACAGATATCCAATGGTATCACATCAAGTTTTACCTCATCCACTAACTTAGAAGTATTCACAAGTTTAACCTTGCACTGCTTAGTTACGTTCAATTTTGCTTTATCATGTATCCATCCAAGTGGGTAAGGTTTTGGATGTGGTTTGGTTTCTAAGCCTAACTTCTTTACCAAGGACTCTGAAATTAAGTTTTCTTGGGATCCGATATCAAATAGAGTTTTCACTTTTGTATGATTTATGATAACTCTAATATGAAATAGCTCAATTCTCTTTTGTTCATTGGGAAGAGACTCATCTATTGAACTAGTGCCTTCATGTGATTTAGAATTAACATGAGGTGTAAGAGTGCCTTTTGTTCCTGCTGTTGTGACCAATGCTTCATCTCCGGAATCAGAGCCAAGGTCTTGCTGCACCGTTTCCACTATCTTCTGCTTGCCTTTTCCTCCATACTTCTTTGGTCTCTTTTCTAGGTACAGTTTCCAATAATGATCGTCGTCATGACCTTCCTTTTTGCAGTGAGTGCAATAAGGCCTTTCTCCTTCATCTTTCTTGGTTGATGTCGTCCTCTTCTCCTTTCCTTTTCCTTTCAATTTGGGTTTGCCATTTGGAGGTTTGAAAGGTGGTTTCTTGAAATGATCATCTCTTTCATTTTTTCCCCTGTTCTCAAGATGGATGGCCTTTACACTGGCCGAGTCAATAGTAGTTGGTTCAAACAATAATAATGAATGTCTAAGGTAACTATGTAATGATCCAATATACTTAGTTACTACTTCAGGTGAGTCAAGTACAATTCCCAAATTAAGTGCTTGTTTTCTAAACTCCTTTGTAAAGCTTTGAACACCCTGACCTCTGCCTTGCCTTAAGTATTGCCAATCCATTAAGGCTTTTTGCTTATAACCCAAGGGATAAAATTGTTCCTTTAATGCAGAAATGAAACTAGGCCGTGAGGAAAGAAGATTACCCACACTCTTACTGCTTCGCAATTTTCTCTCCCACCAGATGAGAGTGGCGCTACTCAGCCGAAAAGAGGCCAGCAGAATCTTTGCCTCGTCCTCTTCAATCTGTTGAATCCTGCAATAGATTTCAATCTGCCTAATCCAGTTATTAATATTTTCTGCATTACTTTCACCGTTAAACATGGGAAGATCAAATTTGACATCTAATTTAAGGAAAGGTTTCTTAGATGCATCCCTTGAATTTCTATGATGATGGTGATGAGAGGAAGAAGAAATTTCACTTGTGGAAGGAGAAGGAGGGGGTTCTTCTTCGCCATTTCCATGCACTGAACCTTGTTCTTTTGCCTTCTTCCCTTTTGCTTTCTCCATCCTTAAAAGCAACTAACTGACATTTTCTACCATTGCGTATAAGGTTTTGCAGAAATTGAGCTCCTCTTCATAACGAGCCTCTTCATCTACCATGTTTCTCCTTCGATGTGCACGCCCCGCTTTAGGATCAAAAGACTTTAGTTTCCCTTCACCTCTTCGAACCCTGTTTCTTGTTAGCATACAAACATGCAATTCACATAAAGACCTGCTCTGATACCACTTGATCCAATATCTTTTTCTTATAGATGTATTAAAGAATTATATGCATAAATTGTAGCTTAAACATAGAAATTTAATGTGCACATGAGAGAAGAGGAGAAACACATAAAGCATGAAAGAAGACAAGAGACTTGATAATGGAGTTCGTCCGATTTGGACTGCGTCTCCAGGCCATGCTCGATCAATGGGGAGGCCTTCATTCATTAAAAGGCATGAGAAAGAAGAGTACGATCATCATTTACAAAAAGAAGTCTTATACCTCCATACTGAAAAATGGTCAAAAAATGCAGACCTCTATTGGAGAAACAAACAGCACCATTGCATTCGTGGAGTTGAGAAATTTTGAAATCATATAAAATTTGTCAAAATCTGACAAAATGAAAATCTGGCCCCCCTGGAGAATTGCTCAGATCATGGTTCCACCCCTCTCTCTGCACTACTCATGGTTCTGCCACCTGCAAAATAACCTGCCTCGAACTACGTGCGCGCTCCTCCTCCCAGGCGCATTGGTGAACTGAGTGTTAAATATCCCAAGGTGGGCAGACTTTTCCAAAAACCCATTGGGCAGAGTGGTTATAGATCTGTTTGTTGTCGAGGAAGTCGGGCAGTCAAACCCCGCCCCCTCCCATTTTACATAACGGAAATACCTTTTTGGAAGGGAGGTCGGGCTGGGCCCACCTTGGGTGGCCCTCCCACCTCACCTTCGCTCCAACGGTGGCTCCTTATCAGTGTGGCAGTTTCATTTAATGGGTCATGGTTGGGTCTGTGCCCTAAGGGTTGGCCCACCACCTAATCCTCTACACGGTGTAATGGTTCCGTGGTATGGGGGGAGGGGTTGGGGGTAGTGGCCCGCCCCTCCATAATATTACATATGATACAAATTGGGGTGGTGGCGTTGGTGGCCCACCACCCTTTTTTTAAATAATTTTTTTTGTTTTTTAAAACAATATGTTGTTTTTGAAAATCTAGAATTTAGACCGAAGGAGACTTTTTAACAAGGCGACAATTTTGCCCAGAATCCAGCCAACCGTCTGCCAGAAAAATTCCAAATTGTGTCTCCATTAATCCTGCCTAGCTAGCAAAAGTCAACCAAAACTTTGACTGCCTCTATCTTCCTCATTCAGACTCAGATTGGAGTGGCGTTCACACCGTTGGAATCAAGGCAACGAGCACTTCGATCTGATGTCAAGTTAATTGTCTTTTTGCCACTTTTAATTTTGAACCTTTTCCATGCCACTGGTGTCTGGAGATCCACCTGGATCAATGGTTGAGCAAGATAGAGCCAAGAGAGTTTGTTTGGGCTCCTTTCCCCTATTAAGATGGAACAAACCATAAGGGATAAGGCCTCTCCCATCATAAGAGGATCCATTTCCCTTCCATCAAAGCTATATAAACTCCCTATTTCACACCCTCAGCTAGCTAATGAAAGGGTTGAAATAATCTGCAAATCTTGAGAGCCATATTAAGATCCTTAGCCTTCTAGTTTATGTGTGAAGGGAGAATAAGCTTGTTGTGTTTGGTTTGGAGCATAAGGAAAGAGGCCTTGAACTTCCATTGCGTTGAGGGTGAATCAGAGATGCTTCTAGTGGTGTTGGAACCCAGACATGATAAAGGGAACCTGCAACATCAAGGCTCAGGTTATGTTTCTCTTTGAGTTTTATTAATACAACTAATGGTTTATTTCTTACATTAAGTGTCATATTACATTTGATGGCTTAAGATTCCTTAACTTTTTAAGCAGATTGAATGTGATTGTATGTTATCACATTTTCTTTTGTCTCTTTTGTGTTTGGTTCAGGTATTTGAACAAAAAGAATGAAAGGAAACTGGAGCAAAGAAGCGAGATCACCATCAAGCGGATTAGCATTCTAAGAGGTAGGCCCTTTTATTCGATTCTAATCTAAGGAAGTTTACATTAGATTGTTCTATTTGTGGCTAGACCCACTCTTGGGCTAGAGGGATCACCTTCGTCCGTAGAGGAGATTTACCTACTCCACAAATTGGCGACTCCGCTGGGGAACCATCCCTCTCTTTGGATTGTTTGCATTTCATGATTTGTGTTGACTTTTGTCGTATCACTCTTTCTTTTTGGTTTTCTGTACTTTACACTGTCTGCTACCTAGAGTCTTGAATTTAGAGTGACAAGTCTGGTTTTTCTTTCTGAAAAAATAAATAAATAAATAAATAAAAATAATAAAAAAATAAATAAATTAATTAATTAAAATAAAATAAAATAAAAATAAAAAATAAAATAAATAAAATATAAATAAATAAAAATAAAAATAAAAAAATAAAATAAATAAATAAATTATTTTTTCCTTGAAATCCTTGATCAACGTTGTTTATTTTTTGATAGTCGCGTCGATTAGTGCGATTTTCTCTTAAACAGTGCATCGTACCCCTTTGTGGCACTTGTTGTGAATTAATCACTGACACCGATTCCTGTAGGTTAAGATCAGGGTTTCTCTTGAATCATTGCCAGTGTGTCCTGCCCTCATAAGCTCTGTCTCTTGGCTTGTTTTCCTGTATTCTCCCTGGCTAGAAAGCTTCGTTATCTTTATTTGTTTGCTTGATTGGTTTGAGTTTTCCCTACTTGATTTTTTGGGTTTTTTGGATGGTTTGTGTCCCTAGGGCATCTACGTCATCATCCATTCAATTGTTTGTCTACTCATCAAGTCGAGTTGTTGGTTAGCTTCCCTATGCATTTCATGTTTTAGTCCTTGGATTGCTTTCTTTCAATTGAATAAGTAAAAGTTTTGTTTGCTCTTCTCTTGATTGAAAGTCTCTTTTCGAGCATAGATCACATTGCTTGTTTTGTTTCAATTGAGTCTTTGCATGCTTGGTTTGAGAGGAGTTCTTCTTGTCCTGCTTGGCATATGATTGATGTTGGTTGTTTGAAAATTTTTCATTGAAGTGTTTATTTGACAAATTAATTTTATCATTCCATTGAAAAATACATCATTCTAGTTTGTTGAATCGATATGTTGCATTATGTAGCATCATTGAAAGTTAGAATTGCATCATTATAAGCATTTGAAAAGAAATGAACTTCTTTTACTGTTGAAAGGACTAGTTAGGTTATTGATATTCCGCCTAATCTCTTCCTCATTGTCGACTCCTTCCTGATAAGGAGCGATCTCAAGCTGTCGAGTAACGTGTCTAGCAATCGGGGACATCCTAGCTGGTCACTCCGGTCCTACATCTACAATTACAAAACCGAAGTGTCACTAATGCATATATTTCAAAAACAATAAAATATCAAAATTCAAAATTCCTTGCTTACCTCCATCATCAAAATCCTCCCCTTCTGGGAGCGGCATGTCAGGATCACCATAGAAGTTAGTATCGCTATATGGCCAATCCTCTACCACAATCAGTTGAAGCCTCAACCACGCAAAGAAAGCAGGATTGTATGACATATGTTGGCCCCCACTGGTTCTGGGCATCAGTTCACTCCATCAAACCATCCGTGGAACTCATGGCAATGGGGATTTTACCTCTCCCAGCTGATAATGAAATAGTGGGATCCATCCCAAAAATAAAGTCACCAGAATAGAACCATATCCAAACTATTTCAGGTTCCCTGCCTTGCATTTGGATAATTGGCATTTCATATTCACTTTCATGGCTTCCGCCCAGTTGAAGACAGTGGGCGCCGTGCAGTCTATGGTATATCAGAATTTGGACTTGTTGGACTCATGCAATGCCTAAGACGGAGAAACTTTGTTTATGGTCAAGAGAAGCACTTTCAGTACAAGGTCATTAACACTCATGATATCAATCTTGTCGCTTTTTTATTTCAGTGCTTCTGGACAATGTTTTGCAAGAAACATATTCACACTTGCCCCAATGGGCCTGGCCCCATACAAATTGACTGGTTTCCCTCTTCAGGATAGTCCAGTGATGAAGTAGATGTCTAAAGTATCTAGCTCTAGCTCTTGGTCCCGGATCACAAAGACTTCCCGTCCAACATCCCACAGACTTCTCAAGTATTGTAACAGCTCAGGTTGAGCTCAAAGGCCCAGTGTAAGGAAGAATTTGAGGAGCCCGCAGTTCCTCAGAGCATCTAGACAGTTTTTATCTGCCAACGCCAATGAATCAATTGTGTCGTGCTTGTGTTCTTTCCAATCAACCATCTTTTTGATGTAATTTGCCTACAAACAGCATAGATTCAAGTCAACATCAGTCTTTTTACCAAAAAATTGCATATTTAAAGCAAATAAATTGGGCAAAAATCGAAATTTGTATACTCTCTACGTCGACGTGACTCTTTTAAAAACAGTGGTACCGATCGGCACAAGTGCCCATTGTAATAACCCTTGATCGACACGATCTCAAGCCTGGATCTCACGCCAACTAAGGGCGAATTTTCTTTTGCCAAAATCCCCTTAAAAATCTAAAAAAAAAGGTTGAAAGCAAGAAAAACAGGTATGAAAATAAAGCTTAGGGTCTCGGCTCTTACCTGCAACTAATGGATCGTCGATCGGCCCCCTGGATCTGCTGCAATCCACTCCTGAAGATCTAGGGCACAAATGAGTAAAAATTTGCTCCAAAAGAGGTAAAAGAGGTAAATGGTAAAAAATAATTTACTTTTTCCCTTTTTATAACTTTTACATGATGTTTTACGGTTTTACAAGCATTTTCGCCTATTCTTACCTTAGAAATCGGATAGTGCGTGTTGGGACTCAGAAATGTCATATTTTCATCCACCTTTTTCTTCACTATTCCTTACATTTCATCATCCCATTAACCTTTTATCATATCATTTTCATAAATACATTTGGGTTTCACCTTCTTAATTTCCATTTTATTCATTTTTGTATTACAAGTGAATTTATGATTAAATATTAGAAAATATACATATTTTTATATATATCTCAAGAATATGTGAGTTTTGTGATGTGTAGGAAATATGTGAATAATTACTTCCAAGAGACTTCTCAAATATCTCCTCCACCATATTAAGGAGATAACTATTCAAGTATATTCCTAAGGAGAAAATCATGGAGGATTTGGTTGGCATATCTTATCCAAGATATGTGAGAGATGTGTGGAGGATTCAAAGGGATCATATTTTGTAATAATGGGAAAGTAGTTGAGAGTGCTTGAGAGAATATTGGATATGTAATTATGATATGGTTATCTTCTTCATGTATATAAGAGAGTGCTCTCTCTTCATTTTAAAAGAATAGAGATTAGCTTTAAGAGACAATTTTGTAATTAGGAGAAGGGGATTCTTAGCTTTGATTCATATTCTTTTATTGTTACACTTTCATGATTTGTTATTTGGTTCTTGTAATATAATTTAAGATATCTTTATTGTTGTGAGCTCACATATGTTGTTTGTCATTCAAATTCTTCACATGTTGTATTGCTTTTCCCTTATGCAATTTCTTGCTTTTATAGTTAATGTTTCAATGCCTTCCTAGATTAATTTGATTTCAGTAATTTAGATTAGATTAGATTGGATTAGTTCCAATTCGGTCCTGCATATATAGTGCATGTACCTCTTAAGCCAACGATCCTCGGATTGACAAATTAAATAGTTGGGCAAGTACTACAACAAAATTAAACGACAATATTTTCACCCAACAGTACGTTCGCTTCTTGTGCAGCGACACATGATGCGATTGTTGATGATGGTGTTGGAGTCATGTTTAGGCTCTTTTCTCAACTCGTAAAAACTCAAATGAAAATATCGCCGAGTATTTTTCCCTTTTTGACTCGTTAAAAGAGAATAAAAATGGGGGGTTTGCTTTCAGCTCTTTTTCGACCCTTAAAACACGAAAATACTGTCAAGCTCTTGTTGTTTTTGAACTCGTTAAAGGTTGAGAAATGTTGTTTACCCAGTATACATTTACCCCTTTTTCGGGTTGGGATAAACTATTTACGAAAAAGGTACACCTTGGCTGACATGGTCAAGCGGTTCTCTCAAGTTTTTTTTCTACCTTTTCGGGCTCGAGAAACAAAACTGTATGAAAAGGGACCTTTTGGAGTTTTCTTTTCTGTCTTTTTCAAACTCTCTAAACATGAAAAATATACCAAGTTATACCTTTTTCGGACTCGTTAAAATATTAAACAACATCGGATTCGTCACCATGACGGACATGAGCTTCTCCTTCCTAGGGCTCATTAATCTTACTAGGTCAGATTCATCCGAAGGATGGACTTACAGTGCAAGCACATGATATCCCCTTCAAGCTTGCGATCAAAAATAATTGGGGCACTTGCCAGAAATGGTGGGGGAAAATGGGAAATTTTTACCAGTTGAGTCGGCAGCTAGTCACTCTTGAACATGACACTCTTCTACTTCATGTCAGGTTGGGATATCCCCACTTCATCATTGACTTTCCTGGGTTTGGGCTGCCATTTTTCTCTTTCCATTTTATTTCTAACTTGTCATTATGAGCTCCAATCCTATAGATCCTAAAGCTCCCAAACTTCGGAAGTCGTGTCGCCGATATGTTCAAGAGTTAATCTTTCTGCAGTTTACACTCATTCCTATTTCTCTGTATCATTCACAATCATTGCATCCCTTATCTCATGTCGATGACGTGGGATACATCATGGCCCTCCTTTGACATGGTCACTTCCTATCGACTTCAGCTCATTATCCGGGAAGTTGGCTTAGAGACTCCCTTCCATTACCTTATAGCTTGCATGCCCTAATGGCAAGTTCTTCATACTAGATGACAGGTTTACATCATTAGCCTTCAATCGGGTGACTTCACGGGTGTTCGACTTCAGTTCCTTATTCACACTTCGTGAATTATGTTGCTGGTAACTTGAGAGCCATTGTCATTATTGGTGGTTTCTCTCACCCATGTTAACAATTAACATCATTGATTGGTAATCAAGCGATTTTCTAGCACGTTCGACATCAACATAACTATTCATGTGCTAGAACTTGTACTTTGATTGGGTCCTGTTGGAGTGCAAGACCCTGGGCTCAGATTACACAAGTCTAGGTTGCAGGGTGATGTGACATGATCATGCTTACATACATGTCTCTTTCAGATGGATGGTTGCGACCATACCATGAGTCTGTTATATGTAATCCTTCTCATTATTGGATGGCTACGACCATACCTTGGGTTTGATAGGATCCTTCATACTGGATGATTGCACCCATACCTTGGATCCATTTACATGATATTCTTCTGGATGGTTGCATCCATACCACGATTCATGTATCAGAGATTTCAATGATGAATATGTATTTATACTTGCTTGCAGGTTTTTGGTGGCGGCCTCTGGTTCCATGCATCTACTCGTAAAGCATTTCACCCCCCACTCTTATTTGGCCTTCATGCTTTAGGGGGCATCTATTACACAACATTTTGTCACTGTCCCTGTACTCCTCGTTCCTCAATCCTGGAGGACCTCTACAGTGACCCTCATATGTTTCCCTACCATGAAGAACATGTCCCCACATTCATCTTCATGTAAAGAACATTTCCCTCCTTCATCATTTCCCAAAAATCTTCCTTCAAGCTAAATTTTCAAGATCGATGCTAGTGCTTAGTTCTTCCCCTGCACCGATTTGTAGAGTTTAAAACTAGGACTAGCGCTGAACAGTGAAAGTGAGCCTTTCATCACTCGCACCGACCCCGTTTTGGCAAGTCTTTAAAAATGGAGTCGAAGCTTCCATCTCTAGAAGCTTCGTGAATGGAAGTCTGGTAAATGGTTGAGCAAGATAGAGCCAAGAGAGTTTGTGTGGGCTCCTTTCCCCTATTAAGATGGAACAAACCATAAGGGATAAGGCCTCTCCCATAATAATAGGATCCATTTCCCCTCCATCAAAGCTATATAAACTCCCCATTTCAAACCCTCATCTAGCTAATGTTGGCTTTGTGGGCCCTGACCCAGGTTCAGCGTTAGTCAGCCAAACAAATCCCTACACTACTGGCCCCCTCAGCATCATCCCGTGGAGGGCAGACCGAAGTCTCACCCGAAGTAGTATGGGGGGATGCTGGAACCAAGTTTCCAGACCCTGAGATGGTCGTGATGTCAGTTTATATCCCCTGCCCCTGCTTTCGAGCAAGTCGCTAAGCCTTAGGGTTGTATCAATCTACCCTTTATTTCACCCTTTAGTACCTCTGTGAAGGTGTATGATTGACCTTTGTGCAGCCCTAACCAGCGGTTCAGGTACTTTTGCGTAGCTATGACAATGTATTGTATAAGTTCCCAAGTTATCTCAAGTGTTTTACTTATCTTACCAGTCAATTACAATTAGCGTCGCTTAAACTGATATCTTTACTTGCATTCATTTAATAGATATAATTACATACATTCACGCATCAAATAAACATTGTAAAATAAACCCATATCAGAGTATAATCAGATGCACTAACAGAGACTAAATACATAGTAATTGTAGAATACTTCTCTTTATTGATATGTTCTAGTTTAATACAGACTCTATCCACCCTACGCACACAGCTGTAAGGGTATGCGCACTCAGTTGCAGACTTCCACCCTAGGCCTTTGCGCACTCGGATGCAGAGCCTCTACCCATGTTGAGACCCAAAAATACTTAGACTTCTCTACCAAAACTTCCAAAGCTTCCTTATTCTTCCTACTTAGAGCTTACTTACTTAGCTCTCTTTTATACAATCCCATGGTCCGCAAACCATGGGTAGATCTTTATAGCCAACTTGACACTTTACAAAATAAGGGCGGACAACCCTTTATGACTCTTGACACCTTCGCACTCTGCAACCACAAAATGTGGAGACTTTACAACTTTATTACAAAATTGTCCCAAAGCATGGGCTTTTAGCCCCAAAACTGCTCTTGGGGGGACCCATTCCCAAGAGGCCCCCAACACAAACATGGTGACTCACCCTCGAGTCACTCTGCGGGTGTGGATATTTTGGCGCGAAGACCTCCCATCTCGACCTGTATGACGGAAACCTTGGCAGTGCACTGCGCAGCCGCCTGCTTCACTTCTTCAACCAACTGATCTGTCGTTGGTCCTAAGTCACCTGCAGACTAGCAAGCTTGCCTTCAATGGAGGTTGTGACTGAATAAGCTTTGTCCAACCAAGGTTTTAAGTGTGCCTTCAGCACTACCTCTTTGTGCTCTACTGCATCTTCTTGTTCCTTCATTGTTTTGGCCTCCTACAACTTCACAAGTCTCTGTGTGAGGGTGATGGTGCGCATTGTTCCTTTTACATTGTCATAGTGCTACTACAGTTCTCGCGCCTCTGTCTCCAACCATTGTACATTAGAATCCTCTTAAAGATTGGTCAGGACCTCAATGAATATTCAAACAGTTGTGTGCAATCTGCTACTGCACTGTCTACTTCCGTTATTGCTTTTGTGACAATGGTTGCGCGCTGCTTCTTTACTTCTAGCGAAGTTTAAGGTTGGGCCTTCAACTGAAAATCTACAATATTTAGGTTCAACTCCAACTAAACCTTAGCCAACTTTGTGCGCGCGTCATGCACCCCTGTAGCAAGCTTGTGAACGCGCACCTCTACCGGTTCTCCCTCAGGAATGGCCAAATCTATGACCATTCGGCATGCTTCCTCCACAACTTGAACTATGCACTTGTTTCGGTCGATAACATCAGTCATGGTGGCGATGGCAGAGTCTTGTTGTAGGGCCATCTGCACATTATTGATCTGTTGCTCACCAATCACCTACACAGCGCGTTTTTCATGGACCCTCAGCTCTGCGATCACTCCATCTTGCAGTAGGTCGAACACTTCACCAGGAAGCGCTACCAAGTTCAGCCCTACTCCCTTGAGGGCACTGACAGCAAACCTATCAGCTTTGTTTTCTGTGGTCAGTGCTCCGTCTGGCAGCACTATCACTCGGGAGTCCTTCACACGCAGCATCTAGGCAGCTTCTGAAGTACCAATGGCAAGGCTGGTGAACACCACGCCAGCCTGTGATGCACGGATCTGCAGCTTATGTAGACCCGTCTGGATGGCCCCCAATACTTGTTACTACTACTGCTCAAACTGTTGTAGTACCTCTGCGGTGACATCCCGCACCGTATCTCCAATTTCATTCAAATATCCCTCTGTTAGGGTGATTGGGTCCAACGACGTCTTACTGGCCTTCCATTTCTTTCGTGGCCCAACTTTTTCCTGTCCCCTTGGATGCTTGATATGGTACAATGCCGTCTGCGGGTCCGCTCTATGTTGTTCTATCTGCTCATCCATTTCTTCCTTTGTTTCAGGTGAGGGCGACCTTGCACCTTTGTTAGAGCCGCGCTCTATTCTGCCTGTCTACTTTTTCACCTACTGTGCAGCATCGCACTCTACCTGGGCCTTGTCAGCGGCCTCCTTCTTCCTCTTCTTGGCCAGCTGTACCATTTTGAGCTTGGCCTCTTCCTTTTTGCGCTGTGCGTCGGACTTGCTCGATCCCACTACCGAGTCTAAGGCAGTGCGCCACTCTGCCAGCCAGCGATCATGAACTGCATCAATCATGTCATTAGTTTCCAAGTAAGGAAAGTCATGCCACTTCTGCTCAGGGTCCTTCCCTGCCCGAATCGATACGCGCTGAAAGTCTTCCTTGAACTCCACGTACTCCTACAGTTTGGCAAACACAGTAGGCGATAATCGCGGCTTGCGATTGATAGCCATGCATATATTCATTTCCATCAAGATCTTGTTATCCTTGATGCAGTGAGCATCCTTGGTCGCCCACAGCGAAGCATACTTCGCTGCTTCTGGAAGGTCTGACGCGACCGACAGGAATTGACTATCTTTAGGCAGATCCCAGGCTACCATCACAATGGACAGCAAGGGCCACGCATAGTGGAAGGTCTTATTGAGATCTTGTGCCTTACGGTAGTTCGCAAGGAACTCACCGAAGAGATAGCATGCCCAATTAAATTGAACTCCTTCGGCGCATTGGGTTGCTAGAGCAACAACAGGTGTCGACACTTCATCTGCGTGACACTTACTCATAAATTTTCCTGCCAAAATCTGTGTGGCCACCTTGATCACAAGATCACAGATACTTGAGATGGCATAGTGTTACACTGAAATTTGTCACCATGACTATCTGCAGTTAATATGGCTCCATCAATAGTCACATTATCCTCCTTGTCAAGCCTAATACCTCTACTCTCCATGTCAAACTTCAAAAAAGAGAGAAAGTCATTAAAAATCATGTTTATCTCTGGGTACGCAGGT
>APFE030698423.1:900-11533 GCA_000404065.3 Pinus taeda | reverse complement strand
AATTTGTTTTATAAAGTTTATCATGCTAATTTTTACACAAAAATGGTGAATATCTACATTAAAATTAGTGAATTAAGTTACTTTCTAATTCCTCGTTTTGAAAAAACTTAATCTAGTTAGTTCTAAATTCTAGATCCACTGAATACTTCCATATTTAATGAAATATGTGTTTACAGGAGGTTGTAGAATATAGAAGAAGAGCATATCGCAGGAGAAAAATAGAGCATATCGGAGGAGAAAATAGAGCTATTGGAGGAGCAAACTAGAGCTATCGAAACCATATTGGGAGTATAGGGAGCAATGTATGCCAAATAAGGACTATCGAGATCAATGGATGCCAAAGAAGAACTATCGAGGGTAATAGATGCCATTGATGCCAAAGAGTGGAATACATTTTTATAGACATATTTGGGCACTTCAACCAAAATCTTATATGTCGATAAATTAGGGATATTCAACCCCTAAAGGAATTGTTTAATATCCTAAAAGAACATGGTCATTTGATTACATCATTCCCCAAAAGTTCCACCTGAAAAGCCATCCCCAAATGGTCTAAACTGGACCATACTGACTACTCCACTATCAGGGTACGATACATACTAACTTCTACACTAGCCAGGTGTGATGCATACTGATTAGGCCTTCTATAGGGTGCGATGGGCGAGGATGGACAAATGTCCGAGATAGTTTGCTAATTGGATGCTCATGGGATCTTCTAGAAACTTCTCCTATGACAATTGCCTCTCTGAATTTGCCCAAGGATGAGTAAGAGATCCAAGAAATATCCTAGGGATGAGTAAGAGATCCAAGAAATCTCCAAGTGGAACCAAATGCAACAAGTGGAATGACACTAATCAAAACCCCAGAGATGACTCACTCCCTTGCACACATCTATAAATGGATCCCTCATCAAAGAGATCTAGAGGCTGGAATTTTGTGAATTACAAGGAAGTGCTAATAGTTTGTATTTGAGAAAAGTGCATTTTATTGTTGGTGTGATCTTGTTATTTCATGAGGTGAAGAGGGATTGATGTTGGGAGGATGATGCTGGATCAGACAACTGGGTTGTAATTCTCCCTTCTATTTAATAAAGTTCTTCAAGTTTTCTTCCATACAAGTTTGTACTTGTGAATGTTGTTATTTGTGAATGCTATTGTATGTTCATTATATATCTGATTTTGTAATGCTTATGTTATAATAGATCAAGATTCTGTGACGGTTCTCTATTACTGTGTTTCTACAAGTACTCTCCAAGCAGGATAAGTACGAAGAGGAGTTGCAAGCTTTATCAAGGGGGAGAGAGATCAAGCAAGGGATTGAGTGGAAGATCCAAGTTGGTTCCTTTGTCTTTCTCTTATCTATTATACATAGAAGAAATCATGAATTGCTTTAAACTTTTGTTTCTAGGGTAGCTGCCAAACCTAGAGGGCTACTCGATTGAAAAGACACTAGTTTTCCTAGTCGCCAAAATGGCTACTACACTAGCGATCGAATAGATGTTTGTTTGTTGTTATTGTTTGTTTTATAAACTATAGACAGAGCCTGAAGTCAGCCAGGTAGCCTTCAAACTGCTCTTGCTCTACAATTGCATAGTAGATGAATGTTGCTTCAGTCGATCTCTAGTTTAGTTTATGAATTAAACATTTGACTTACAAGCATTCTAGATGTCCTTTTGGTAGCTCAGTAACCTCTTAAGACATTCCTCTGTACTTTGCTCTTTACTATCCATCATAGCTCAGCTTAGCTCACTGAAATCAGCTGCATATTTGAGACAAAACCCACTTCAGTTGCACTCATTGACCCATCACATTATCTGTCACTGTAAAACAATATGCATCGAACTTCCTAAGTGTAGTAGGTGTGATGCATCCCTATTTCTGTGAAGCCTAGGTGCGATGACTGACTGAACCTATTTCTATCCTTGAAATTTGGGGTTTTTTGTCCTTGTTTTCAGTTTTGTGTAGTTGGTTTTCTGCTTATGAGCAGTGCCTCATTACTGAAGCTTACTTGCATCACATAGATCAGCCTCCATTGATTATGATTAGTAAATTTTTTTATGTATTTTTTCATCATTTACAATACTTTGTCAAAAAGCTGCTTAAATCAATCTATCGCTTTGGTACAAAAAGTGTCGTAACTGTCGTTTTGTGTCAAAAAGAGAAGTGTCGTTGATTCTTCCTTCCCTGCATAGTTGATTGAAATTTTTGTCATGTATTTGATTTGATTTGTTGATATTTGAAGTGTTGAAAAGAATTTTCTATTCAAAATTACAAAGTGTCATTTAGTCTTCCTTTCTATTTTGAAAAAGAAATTGTTGAAAATGTCGCTTTGAGTAAAACATTTCAGATCTTTGCTACACTTAGTTTTCCTTTTTGGCATTTTTCACATTAAGGGGAATGAAAAAAAAACATGCATTTGCATTTGCATTTACTTTGTGTGTCAAAAATGATTTAGGAAAATGCACTAGTGTGTGCTCTTTGCTCTTTGTTTGGAAGAATTGTAATCTTCTTTCCCAAGTAGCTAGGATTTTCATTGCTCAAAATAAACAACGATTATTTATCATTTTATATTGCATTTTAGGAATTTCAAATCAACATCACGCGGTGAACCATTGAAAGGAAAAATTTAAACAATATCAACTTTAAAATAAATTTCAATGAACCTAACAACGCTTTGGAACTTAACGCAACACATCTAGAGGTCTAGGCTAGAGACGTGTTCCAGCGTTGTAAAAACTAGTAATTATCATTTTCATCAAAGGTTGGATGATTCCTCCTCCTTGATACAAAAAGTGTTAGAATGGACTTGTGCTCCCTATACCTTCAAGTATATATTGGGAGACCACAATAGGCTTATATCATTTATCCATAGGAAGTCGTGTCTACCGCCCTACTGATCACAATGCCCTGGACACAACATTCAGGAAGATTGACTGTCGTACATAAGTCCTTTGTAATTTCTCTTTAATTTATCACCAAGGTTTATATTGCAGTTTTGTGATTGGTTTGGTAATCCCTCTGTCTATATTTTCCAGAGTAGTCACTTTCGTTCCTTTTTGACTCTTTAAAAGAAAAGGTCCATTTGAGCACTTGTCACTTCAAGCTCATTAAAAATCGAAGTGGACTAGAGTCATCTTTAGCTTTTTCTCGACTCTTAAAAGCTGAAAAAGCAAAGTTGTGTCAAAGCGTCATTAAAATTAATTGAATTCGGAATAGCATCCTTGTTCCTTAGTTGATCTTAGGTTGATATATATGGAGACAGATCCAAGATCCACCAATCAAGGAATCCATTTTGAGGGGAATCCTAGTCCTTTTTCCTCTTGCTACAATATTGGTGCTCCGTATATGGCCACATTGTCCCTTATGGGAATTACCATTAGCCTGCCAATATGGCTATTATCCACCTCTATGGTACAAAATACCGTGATTCCTCCACGATCAAATCAGCATCTAGTTTATACTGAAGTTGACCATTCGCCTTCTTCTTCATTTGTTTCTCCCTCCCCTTCTTCCTCTTCGCTTGGTGGAAGTAGTGATGCTAGTAACCAGGTGACTAAGAAGAGGAAGAAAGGGAAGGAGAAGAAGAAGAAGTCAATTCAGAAAGGGGGCAACCATGAATCATCTGGTGAAAATCCACACATTAAAACTCACAAACCTAGATTTCCTTGCATAATTTGTAGAGGAGACCTTTTTCATCGAGATTGTCCAAGATTTCCCTGGATCTTGAGATAGTGGTCCCCCCAATCACACCACCCGGTGTCATCAACCTCTGGTGATCATTTTGACAACAAACCATCAACTAGTAATAGTGAAGTTCATGGACAGAAAGGAAAGGTCAAAGTTCCATGTAGGTTATGTGAAGGGAACCATACCCTTCATCACTGTCCTTTTTTGGATGAAGCCAAAAGAGTTTTAGATAACCATCCTGCTTCATTGCAATGACTTCTATCTGGCTACAAGAAACTCTCCCCAAGTCCTTTACTAGTTGAAAAACCGAATGACTTAAATCAACTGTCGATCAAAACCACTCTCTCTAAAAGTCAATCTCATGAGTCCATACCTGGCCTAAGTCAACAGATCGAGGTGATAGTTGACCCAGTTTTACCTTCAGAAGACCATATCCTTTCCGAAGAGAGTGAGAACGATACCGTTCAAATTCTTTTTGTCACTTCAGAGTCCGATGAACTTGGGGGTAATCCGCTCGTTCCTTCACAACAGGAGGAAAATCCCCCAGTTCTTGTAAATCAAGGGGTTATTTCTCCTATTTATTCAGTACCCTCTCTAAGTACTCTAGTCACTTATTTTGATTGGAATCGACTAGCAAGATCTTTCCTTCCTTCTTATGTACCTTTTCGGATCATAGTACAAGTTTAAGAAATGATCATGTCTGGTACTATCGTAGATGAGGGTTCATCAGTGAGTATCCTTTCCTCAACTACTTGGAAATCGCTTGGTTCGCCATTGCTTATTCCTGTTACACAGAATTTGTCAGGCTTTAACAAAGGAACCATTCAACCGTTAAGGATCCTTCCTAAGTTACTGATAACTTTGGGAAGGAAAACCATTCAACTGAAGGTGATGGTAGTCCCAGGACTGTTAGATTACAATCTACTCCTTGGACGTGACTATGTTTATAACATGGAAGTTATTGTTTAAACACTCTTCTAAGTGATGTGTTTCCCACATGAAGGCAAAATTGTCACTGTCGAACAACTTTCATTTCCTGGTTCAAGCACAGCTCCAAGTCAAAAATCATCCCTAAATGGTCCTTGTACATCAGTGATATCTCTTCAAGCTTCATTCCATCCACCTAATTTCCATGAGTATTCTGGTGAATGCAACGAAGCTTAGGGGGCATGCACCCTTGTCTATTCTGCGGATGAAACCATCCTGCCTAACATGGTTTCCCTGTAGGTTATGTGATTGGTCTAACACACCATTCACCTTTGTCTATTCTGCGGACGAAGCCAAGGAAGTGTTTTTGTCTATTCTATGAATGAAACCATCCTGCCTAACCACAGAAGTTTCCATATGGCTACACGAGACTCTCCTTTTCATCATGCTGGGAGCATGCAACCCTTTTTCAATTTCATTTTCTAGCTTTTAGCTTTTTAGCTTTTAAACTTTTTAGCTTTCTAGCTTTTTAGATTTGTTGTTTCTAGCTTTTTAGTTTTGTCATTTCGAGCTTGCACAATAAAGAAAACTAAAACCAAGCATATGTTATCCCATGGTTCAATCTCATTAAAAAATGAACCCACCTTGGGTAATTAACCTTTGTTATTGCCATGATATCAACGTTTTGAGCCTTGGTTGTATACGTCCCATCACCTACATTATTTTGACCGATCTTACGCATCCACTTGGTTGTTTACCCTTTTTTGAGGAACAATTGCGACAAGTAGTCTTGTTGGCCAACCTCTTCCAGAAACAACCATGTTTTGAGAATTTCCAAGCTTACTCAGAACCAGTTTGCTATCCTAGACACCACTCGTTCCTCAAAATCATGTCTCCTTTAAACCCTTTTCAGACTCGTTAAATATGAAAATATTTTCGAGCAATTGACCTTTCCCATTCGTTAAAGTGATTGGAAGTGTCATCCCTCCTATATATTTTAATATTTTTTGGACTCAAGGGATTATCTCACGAAAACGTTTGAGCTCTTATCCTTTTCAGCTCGTTAAATTGATCAGAAAAGTCATCCCTTTTCTATTATTTTATCCTTTTTCAGACTTAAGGGATTATGCTACAAAAAGGAACTGCTAGAGTTTCCTTTTCGTCCCTTTTCAAACTCTCTAAACATGAAAAGGACTGAGTTATCCTTGTTATCCTTGTCATTTAACTTTTGAAAACAATAGCGACAAACTCGTCCATTCTAGACGAGACAAAGTTTCCTTTTCATTCTTTTTCAAACTTTCTAAACATGAAAAAGATAGAGTTATCCTTGTCATTAAACTCGTTAAAACAATAGTGACAAACTTGTCCACCTAGACAAGAACGCATTTCACTATCACTAGGCTCATTAAAACATAGCGACAGGTTTACCCGAAGGGAAAATTATAGAACAAGCATATGTTATCCTCCTCAAGTTTAACAGAAACAAAGAGGTAATGGTCATCAATGACTGGGGAAAAGGGAAGAAAAATTGAAAACTTTATGATAACAGGTCGCTCTTGAACATGAAACTTTCACTCCATCACCATTATTGAGCCGAGTTAGGTTATTCCATTCACCGGTCATATCACCATTACTCTTTCACACCATCCATTTTTTGGGATTAATGCTACCAATCCATCTCTGTGTCGCCGACATGTTCAAGAGAAGTTATTCAGTTGAGAAACCACAAACCCATTTAATGCCTCATCCACTGCAACAACTTCAACCTTCATTTTTCATGACCACCATTCCTGAACCTTGTGTCATCAGATCGTTTTCACCTCCAGAAAATCATTTGCTTCATTTCATGTCGTAGGTGTGGGATACATTAAGTCCCTCCTACAATGGTTCACTTATCTTCGACATCAGCACGTTATCCAAGAAGTTGACTTAGAAACACCCCTTTCAGTACTTTGAAGCTTGCATGCCTCAATGGCAAGTTTCTCACTTCTAGCGATAGGTTGACATCAATGGCCTTCGACTGAAATATTTCGTGTGATTTTCGACATCGGATCATATATTCACACCACGTGAATTGTACTATAGTACCTTGAGGGTCATTATCTTTATCAGTGATTCCTCTCATGCCTGTTAATAGCTCACATTCTTGGCTGGTAATCAGGCGATGTCTTTCCATGTTCGACTTCAGAACATCTCTTCACATGGATTGACTTGTACATCGAGCGAATATTGAACAAATTTGAAGACCCTGAATCTAGTTTCATCCATCTGGGCTGCAATATATTCAGGGATAAAAAGACATCAAATGTACAAAGAAGTTGCACAGATGGTCATCCGAGCCAAGGATGATGACTCTACATCTAAAAAATCACCAGTCTGCATATGTGGGCAACTATCTATTCTATGTACATGAAATGAATATATAAAGCTGAGCATGGGAATGCCCACCTCAGCTAGATCATGAAAATTATATGATGATGATGTATTGTAGTGTATCATTTATAGGTCACCTTCCAATTCGAAACCTCGAATCCTCATGATAAAGCATTTCACCTGACATCAAGATTTACAACTTCATGCTTTAGGGGGCAACTGTTATAGACATATTTGGGCACTTCAACCCCAATCTTATATGTTAATAAAATAGGGCTCTTCAACCCCTAAAAGAGTTGTTTCATATCCTAAAAGAACATGGTCATTTGCTTACATCATTCCCGAAAAGTTCCACCTGAAAAACCATCCAGAAATGGCCTAAACAGGACCATACTGACTGCTCCACTATCAGGGTATGATGCATATTGACTTCTACACTATCCAAGTGCAATGCATACTGATTAGGCCTTCTATATGGTGTGATGGGCGAGGACGGAAAAATGTCTGAGACGGTTTGCTAAGTGGATGCTCATGGGATCTTCTAGATATTTCTCCTATGACACTTGCCTCTCTGAATTCACCCAAGGATGAGTAAGAGATCCAAGAAATCTCGAAGTGGAACCAAATGCAATAAGTGGAATTACACTAATCAAAACCACAGAGATGACTCACACCCTTGCACACATCTGTAAATGGATCCCTCATCTAAGAGATCTAGAGGCTAGAATTTTGGGAATTGCAAGGAAGTGCTGATAGTTTGTATTTAAGAAAAGAGCATTGTATTATTGGTGTGATCTTTCTATTTCATCGAGTGAAGAGGGATTGATGCTGGGAGGATGATGCTGGATCAAACAACTGGGTTGTAATTCTCCCTTCTATTTAATAAAGTTCTTCAAGTTTTCTTCCATACAATTGTGCACTTGTGAATTTCATTATTTGTGAATGTTATTGTATGTTCATTATATATTTGATTCTATAATGCTTATGTTATAATAGATCAATATGCTTTGACGGTTCTCTGTTACTGTGTTTCTACAGGTACTCTCGAAGCAGGATAAGTACGGAGAGGAGTTGCAAGCTCTATCAAGTGGGAGAGAGATCAAGAAAGGGATTGAGCGGAAGATCCAAGTTGGTTCCTTTGTCTTTCTCTTATCTATTATACATAGAAAAAATTGTGAATTGCTTTAAACTGTTGTTTCCAGGGTAGCTGCCAAACCTAGAGGGTTAGTCAATCGAAAAGGCACTAGTTTTCCTAGAAACATACATATATATATGTGGAAGAGTTAAAAGAGGCAAAAAACATATACATATATGCAATATACACTGTTGGAGGAAAAATTAGTGTATATATTGGAATACACTATCGGAGGCAGCAAATATACATATATCAGAGTATACAGGCAGAGTATATATATATATCAGCGTTATTATAATCGGTGGGTTCTACTATGAGTCACTACCCAAAACCCCTGACTATGATATACATGTGCAAAATCGATATTATATATGTCTGGGTGTATAAATAGATGAAGTCTGCTTTCAGTGTATTGCATGGATTTCCAGTATATTTCATATATTCAGGCTTATTATATAATTCCTATATGTTGTGGACCCACTGCAACATTATGAAAGGCTCTATTGGTATATTGCATCTGCCCATCGAAACTTGCATATCGCAATATACAAAGGGGTGTCACCCCTGAAAGCGTCGATTGCGATATATGTTGTGGACCCGATGCAACATTACAGTTTGGCTTAATATCATATCGAATCCGCAGGAGAATCGGCCATTGGCCATCAAAGATGTCATGAGCTCATCTTATATAGGACCTCTGGAAGCTGCAACTACCAATTGCGATTACACAGCAGACCCGATGAAGTTATAGATGCAGGTGTAATAATTTTTAAAGTCCACACTTAAGCATTTCGACCGGTTTTTTCATACATTCTTGTGTATTTCAATATTTGTATTGCATGGGGTTTGAAGGCCAAAATGCATAAAAAATGCTCCGAATAGTTCAGGAGGCCTGAATGATGCTGATTGTGATTGCGATGGTGATGTGGTAGGTGGGGCCTCTTGATTGATACAGTCACTCTATAAAACAACAAAGCCCTGTGTATGCCTATTACTATTGAGAAAAAAGGGGCTTTGTTATAGTTTTAATATGCAACATGTTTTTTCTCTTTGGATTTTCGGTCTGCCCTTATGAATTTACGTGTCCTTGGAGTGTTGGTCAACATGAAGAGATGGAGGAAGTCGAAAAGTTGGGAATCCAAAGGACAATCCAACGCAGAGGAAGCCAAAGCAACATGAAGAATCAAGAAGTCGAAGTGGACAAGCAAGTGCAGAGGAAGCTGAAGTGAGAGTTTAGGAAGCAGAAGAGCCAGCGGAAAGTGGAAACCAAGAGTTAGAGACATTAGGAACACATAAAATAGGGAAAAAAAATAAAGGGGCACAAGTGTGTGAATAATCAGAGTAAAAGAAAGCTGTAGTTCAGGCAGAGGCAGGAGAAGCAGGAGAACAGGAGTGAAGCATAAGCTCAACAGGCTTGGGAGTAGAGAACTACAATAAAACAGTTTATGAAAGTTGATCATAAAGTGTTGGAGCCCATGGGGTTGAAGCCTTAGAACTGAAATGATTGGAGTCCTTGGAAGTTAGTGCTCCTAAGTCCAGGACTGTTGCCTTGGCAAAATAGAGTTGGTGCTCTATAGGTTGGAGCCTCACAAAATTCCAAGTTGGTGCTTGGCAACTGATTGCAACCATTTATATTTTGTATCTATTTCATTGCACAGATTATATTAATAAAAGCATTTATTCCAGCTATATATTTATGTGTTTCATATATAAGTTTTTTTGGTGATAAAAAGAACAAATGAAAATAAACACTGATTCACCCCACCCCCCTCTCAGTATTTCCAACATACCTATAGCAATACAAAGCTCCAAAAGTGCATATACATTGCCCAGATCTCCTCCTCACCCACTCGACTCTCTACCAAGTGAACTTGACCTGCATTGTAGAGATAAAACAACCCTTAAACAACCCTCAACCTGTCCTTCTACCTCACTGTGCTTGTGCCTTTAATCCGCGGACCAAAACGGAGAAGTTCTCCTTGGTTTTTCTTCTCTTAGATGATGAACTAAACTCACACATGTGTCAAATATATATCATCACATTTGGATCCAATAAATTCCTAATAGACATGACTTTTGGCTCATTTCACTTCCAGCCTACATGACTTGAATGCCTAAAAATTCATTGTCAACATTAAAAATTCACATCTCATGAAGGAAATCTAAAATTTCTATGATTCTTGAAGCGTTGGATTCTCCCATCCATCCTCTATCATCTCCATCCAATCTATGTTCAAAATTCTCCATGGTTTTGGCCCAAACATCGATGGGTGAAAAATACCAACTGTCACGCGGAATGAGTCGATCTTGTGGACAAGATAGACCTTCCTAGAATCTAAAGAAGACCTAATGACAAGCAAACCAACCAAACACTATCTTTCCCTAAATGTGCTTTTATAAATAATGGCAAACAAGTGTGTTTAAGGCCTACCTTATGTCCAACGCAAGTTTGGGGATGCCTTCGCTCCTTTGATCCAAGTAAGTTCCTTTGTCGCAAACCTGCAAACACAAA
>APFE030698417.1:0-10347 GCA_000404065.3 Pinus taeda | reverse complement strand
TAGGTCCAATGCTTGTTGTAGTAGTCCAGTCTTGTTGATCCGGATGAGCTCCTCCTTCACCTTCAGACCTGCGTTCACTAACAAGGCAAACAATTACATAGCATCTGAATATTCATTATAAAACAAATCATATCTATCATACTGACCAAGGAATGCATGAAATAATTCATTAACAAATCATTGAGAAGAATGGACTTATTTGTATTAAATAATCAAAGGAACCATTACAACCTGAGCCTTGGTGTTGTGCAAGCTCCTCCCAGGGTCCAGCAAGTGATTTCCTCTACTTTGACAAGCTCACCCACCCCCACTATGGCAACAAGGAAGGATGGTGATCTCTCCTCACAAGTCAACAAATGGAAGTCTTAATTCCAGCAGCATTTACCCTATAGAATGTTCAGCTTTCAACCTCCCCTCCTTTGGCCCAATGCCTGTATTTATAGTATTCTAGAAGAGGCTATTCAGTTCCAACATCAATGGGATACTCCCTCTTTTGGATGGGGTAGCTCTCTCTTGATGGGATGCTCCTCTATCATAGGGGTGCATGAACCATCTGGAGGCGCTCAATACACGTCAAAAACTCTTCTAGAAGGCTCTAGAAGTGACCACAAGTAACTTTTTAAAGATGAAACTTGCGCCTTTTGACCTTTACAGGGGTACGCACCCAACCTTTAGCTTACAAAGCGTATCAGGACGTAGGTCTAGTGTATTTGGAGTGCGTACACACAGGCAAGGTAGAGAGAACCTGCGTACCCAGAGATAAACATGTTTTCAAGTGACTTTCTCTCTCTTTGAAGTTTTGACATGAAGAGCATAGGTATGGGGCTTGACAAAGAGGACAATGTGGCTATTGATGAGGCCACACAAACTGTAGATAGTCGAGGTGACAAATTTCAGTGTAACAACCATAATTAAAGGAAGAAAAAATTTGTTGACACATAACAGAGAAGTAAAAAAATCATACCCAATAATGTATGGAAAACTTCTGATTCTTCATTAATCAACAGTTGTATTAGGAATGCAGTGGCCTAGTCTCGAGGTTCTCCAAAGTTTCGAACCCCTTCTCCTTAAACTTTCCTCATTTTATACATTATGAGACAATTGGTAATCACCAAAACTGTCAAACTACCTAACTATCCTCTAACTGCTTTGAAGTAAAGATCATTACAAAATATTACACTTGAGGGTAAAAACACCTCACTCATTTCAAGAAAACAAGATAATAAGAAGTAATAGAAATCAGAGAATGATGGGAGATTGTTGCTTGCTGTTAGAATATATAGCTTGAGATGATGGCTGAGCATTAATGGAGTAGTGGATTAAGTGGGAGGGTATGGTGAGTGACGTGGGCAATTAACAGATGAAAGCAGTGGAAGATGTGGAATCAACGACGTGGGGCGAAAGGCTTTGGGAGCGCACTGCGGTGGTAACAAATGTATGGGAGCTTCAACAAGGTTGAAGCCCCACAGTAATTTTTGGCTACACATTTCAGTCAACCATACTAACTTCACGGTCAACTGCAGGGGTTGATATTTAATTAATATTTGTGCTCATTTCTTCCCCACAACACACCTCAATGTACTTATCAAGTTATCACTTGATTGTGCCTCTTGAACCTGCATGACCTTTAGACAATGGATCGGTTATTACAAAACTCAAAAGAATTAACACTCTGGTTCATAAACATGTCGTGTCTTCCTTTTCAACGCCCCTTTGATTCCCAGACGTACCGAATAGGAAATAAAAACTACCAGTTAATAATTTATCGGGTCTGATTTTAAGGACAAAACTCGATTACTTTCTGACTCGATATTCGTCAGTGTCATATGGACCCGATATCCGACCCAATATCCGTCGAATCCCATCTCTTTTGATGGATGGCTGAGATTGGCTTAGACTTCAGTGAATTAAACTGTATTTGATACGCCATCATGTCCAATTTCTGAAATAACCTTCATTCTAGTTACCCACGCGATTGTCATTAGATCTATGGCCTGTTGATCAAACGACCCAGATCTTCTCGCGGGTTTATCACTTTCAAAAGCCATTAATAATATATAATCAACCATTTCTTTCATAGTTTTTATTTTTCTTTCATTTTGTGATGAAACTGAAAATAAAACTTAAATAACAATGGATGCTACAACATTTGGCTCCAACTAGGGATAGTGCTTTTTCCACAAAAGCACTAAGAACCACAGATCAGTGCCTTCACCTCAGGCATGGAGTCATATATTGCTTAACTAATTCAAATTCTATGGCATTTGTACACTGGATTCACTTCAGTATCTACAATGATAGGATTCTTATTCTTCAGAACTAGAAGTAATGCATGAGGTACTGCCCATTGACAGGCAGCTATAGAGTTTCACCATCAAGATTATTTGCAGTAGTTTTCTTAAGTATTCTCATCAAATTTGTGTTAGTGGATTCAGCCAATCCATTTCCCTGTGGATAATAAGTAGTTAAATAAGATAAAATGGCATTATAATTCTGACAAAAGGAAACAAACTTACTTGAAATGAAAACTTGATCATTGTCCGTTATGACTTTGATAGGACATCCAAGTCTGTTGAACATGCTTTCCTCATCTGTCTTTAAATCCTCATAGGACCAAGCCAAATCATCAGTGTATTGCCTGAAAGGCTTAATATATCTTTTCTTATAATTAAGTGAAACTTCCTTGAACACTTTGACTAGCTTGGGCTCCTTCTGGGTTCCAATATTGTGATCTTGAATCTGTTCATCCTGTGAAAGGAAACCATCACCTGTTCCTTCTTTAGAATAGGCTCCATCAAGGAAGCACTTCCACAACCCTTCTGTTTGTAGCTATGTATTTACACAAGCTGAAGTAAGTTGTCTCTGTTTATCTTCAGCCAATTCTACATTGTCATGCAACGTGAAGCAAGAAAAGTCATCTTTTTCCTGGCCATATACAGGTGAATTACTTGCTTCATTATTTGTGATTGTTCTAATAAATATTATTTCTCTTTATAGCCTCCTTTCTTCTCCACCAAAAATCGGTATTACAGCATAAGAAAAATCTAGTTTCAAAACACCACCCAATTTAGTCCCCCATGACCTAGATAGTAACATTCCAAACCTAGCAGGGATATCTGCTACCATTACATCCATTACCAAACTTTTGGCTGGAATCTGGGCTAGTGACACCACCATATCTTTAATGCCCCCTAGACACTTGACTTTATGTGAATCAAAAGAATACAAGTCTCTGTAAGGTTTAGTAACTTGTAGGTTTAGTTGTTTCATCACTGATAATGGCATAAGGTTATGTGAGGCTCCTGAATCAAACATACAATTGTGGAAGAGTAAATCATGAATCAATAAAGAAATGTAGAAAGGAGGTGTTGAAGAATATACCTCCTCCACATGTGAACCAAAAACCACTACTAGTTTATCTTCTTGCAAATTCACAATGTCACTTATATTCACATTCTGAGATGGATTGATAAACTTTGTGTAGAGCTGTAACAAGGGCCTTTTTCACCTCTAGTTATCTCACATTGCAAGTCAATCCGGGAACATTTTTGTTATTGTGAAGGGTATCTCGATTTGAGGCTATTTGTCAGAGTAATGCTTAGTAGTATAGATCTAAGAAATACAAGAGTAACTGGATTCTAAGCTATGCTAAATTACTTCTGCATAAAGAAATCACACACCGCAACTTTGTCAATCAAGGGTACGGAACCAGTAATCCATCCCTTTAGAAACTGATGAAGGAAACGAAATTAGAGTATGGATCATGGATCTGGGAGTATAATAGCGTCTGCTGTGTCCCACGACAGCCTCGATCCTCCTCCCACACAATACCAATGAATGCAAGTAAAAAGGAACAACAAGAAAGCAGAATGGAACAACAATTCGGAAATGGAACAACAACTCGGAAATGGAACAACAGTAAAAAAGAACAGCAGGAAAGAAACTAAATCTCGCGAGTTCAACACCCTCAATTCTTGGCATCAACTTACATACAAATAAAGAGCAATCTTTGGTACGAGTAGACAGTTAATCAAATGGAACAGCAAATCACCATAAATAGGAAACGTTAATCATATATAAACATAATCTGAAACGATTACCAGTAGTCCATTACTCCGACCATATGTAGCTGAAACATTCCACTTATAAAGTCTGTAACGGAAGTGAACAACTTTGAACAATGTTATGTGATCAATTCTGAAAATATGATGTAAACTCGTTACAAAGATTTACAAAAGGAAAACTACTGATGAACAAGTATGGAACAACATGTACGTATATCAGATTATTGAGAACAATAAACAAACCACACGAAGCCAAACTGTAATGATACAAACAGCCAGTGTCCGTTGGAGCCGGGCCCTTAGCTCTCAATGGCACACCGCCGTAACTTACTTCAGATGCAGGAGGAAATTAACATCGAATATATTATATTAACGCATCAACGATAATACAAAAAAACTAAGTCTCAAAGAGACTCGATAGTCTGAGTGTAACCAATAGTGTAGCTTATAAACAGAGAGTAAAAATAAAAGATATTCCAGACGTCCCTTAAGTCTTCAATGCCGCCCCTTATTATACAAGTAATGGCGGAGTTAACTAAACAACAAAATAATTGAATGTAACGATCCCTCTGGATCAAAGATCCTGAGGGATCTGTTAAATTGTTAACTCCTTTCTTTTCTCTGCCTAGTCTTCCGGACTGACAGTCCTTCATCTCGTCCCGGATTGATCTACCTTGATTTACTCGTCTTGGTCTGGACTTTACTTGGTTTTAGAGGGACAGCCGTTATCTGCTCATGGGACTCTTGTTTTGCACCGCACCTTCCTACTATTGTCTTTTCCTGCATAAAGAAGATAACTTTCAGTGATTGGGTCATTTGTATTCATTCTCATTGCATTCTCCCTATTGTATAACAAAGAAAGGTTACAACTATTCTGAACCTACTAGTTAATTCGTTAAACATACCTTTCCAATGCTCTACACACCCCCCGACTTACTCTGTTTCATGGCCTCATGAAAACGTTATAATTAACATGGAGAGTTGTAAGAGAATAGGTGGGAGAGGGCACTTCGTGAGGAGATCTGCAACCATGGTGAGAAACAAAATTATCAAAGAATTGGTTCAATTGATCTGCAGGCATATCGTACAAGGCTTGGTACCCAGGTGCAGGGTGCCAAATAATTGGGCTACGGAACCGGTATCCTAACCAAGACGGTCCAGAACGCAGGATGTGCTGGCCGTAAAGGGCCAACCGTTCAGCAGCCAGCTCAAAATTCTCGTACTTGAATGGTTCCCTGAGCTGGATGCTTGGAGTAGAAATCCGATAGCGGAATTTGGCAGACTCCAGGGCAGAATCCTTAATAGCCAGAAAATATTCCAAGCTATTTCGGATCAAACCCTCATGCATGGGTCCTAGCAGTTCCATGACGCCTGGGGTTCTCATAAGGCGTTTGTGAGATTGCCATAGCTGAACGGGGTCTCTAGGCTCGGTCCTGACCCATAGATCTAGGCTGTCCTCCTGCCTCTGGAAGGCATTGTAAGCCTTGAGCCACTTCAGCTGGTTGACCCCGAATGAAACAAAGGCTTGTAGCTGTACATCTCCCACAAAAGGGCCAGGATTTAAATCAGTTTCCTGCTCCAGCACCATATTGTGCAAATAGAATTCACATAGGGACCGTTGGACCTTAACCCCATAATGTTTATAACAATCAATAAAATCATTAACGGTATTAATCTGAATGGGGGCACCTACCCTGACGGCTTTTATTTTCAGTCTTAAGTATCTTTCAAGGAGAAATAAAGCATAATTCTTTGCAGGGGCTCTGCAAGTCAAAACATCATCATACAACGAACATACAGTGTCCAATTGTTTAATAACAGCATCTAGTCGACGTGTTACCTTGGCAACCTTCTCCTGTTCCTTCTGCCATCCTTCAAAGGCCTGAATTTCTGATTGACTCATGTTCCGCAGTTGCTGCTACAGCTCTTCATGTTTTTCCCGGGGGATAATTTGTTCCCTTAACTGCTCAACTTCCTGCTGCAACTCCTCGTATTTTTCCCGAGGGATCATTTGTTCCCTTAGCTGGTTAGCCTCCTGTCGGGCCTGCCTCATCTCGTGGTGCAAGGCCTTAGTTTTTGGATCCATTTTCCATGATTTCTCAGAGGCAGGGAGTCTTACCTGGACCTTCCTGTTTCGCTGCTTGGTTGCCTCAGTTTGGACTGCTTTGCTTTCCCTTTCTTTCTTAACATGAATAAAGGGGTACGATGGCCCCTTTGTAAATGGAATGTCGTCTTGTGGCTCGGTTTTGATTGGAACGACAGCTGGTCCCACTGGGCTATTTGGAACAGCAGACTGTTCCTCAGCGTCGATAGGGACGGAATTATGATGTTCCATACCAGATGGAACGGCATTTTGTCCCTCAGTGCTGGTTGGAATGGTCGTAGGTCTATCAGCGGAGTATTTACCTCCAAGGCGCCTATATGTCCCTTGCCTTCTCATCTGATGGGACCCTGCCACATTTGTTCTTCTTTTTCTTCTTATAGTCCTCCTTATTCTCAGACTGGCTTTCAAACTTCGAATTTTCTGCCGAAGTTGGGTTATATCTGCTATTTCTTTCTCAATTTCTTAATTTCCCTTGCCTCGGCTGTGGGTACATGAGCGGCCCTCAGTTCTGCTCCTCTTTCATCGAGGGTTTCCTCTGGTATTATGGGAACGGACTGTTCTTGACAAACATTTTCATTCTCCGCGACATCAACAGGTGGGTTTTCTCCCGGTGTCTTGGGAACGGGTTGTTCCTGGTTGGTATTTACATTTTCCTTATCAACAACAGGGGGGTTTTCTCCTCCTGCCGTTTCTTCATGCAATTATTCATGCGCCTCTTCCTCGGAGGGTCCTTCAGGAGGGTCTGCTGGACTGGAAGGTGAAGCATAATCTCCCAGGCTGGCCAAGATGGTGGCCAACTCTTCTTCTCCCATGGGAACTTGTGGAAGGCTGTCCCCCAATTGTCCCATCTCCTCCTCCTGAATTCGCTGATCTGTGGCTGTCTCCGGATGGCTGGCCTCGGCCTCTGAGTCAGAATGTTCATTTCCTTTCTCCTGAATTGGCTGCTCAGTGGCTGTCTCCAGATGGCTGGCTTCGGCCTCAGAGTCAGAACATTCATTTCCTTCCTCGGCTTCTGCTCTGTTCTCAATTTGTTCCTTATTTTCCCCCGAGGGTTCCTGTTCTGGTACTGGTGGTTCCTCTATTATTTCGATCGGCTGGTCGATGCTTAGCTGGATTTTCTCCAGCCTGCCTCTTATCCTTGCCAACCGAGCTGACTTCCTACGCCTCTCAGGCTGTTCGGATGTGCTGGCCACCTGCTCTTCCACCACCACCTTTCTGCGTTTTTCAGCTTGCTCTGGGGTGCCAGAGGAATGCCTACGTTTCGAGGAAGCACGTTCTCCTGTGGCCAATTACTTATGTTTCTCTTCATGTCCAAATGCTCTAGAGGAACGTTTTCGTTTTACTGATTCCGTGTGCTTCTTGGGTTGCTCGGGTGTATCCGAGGGGTGCTTGGGTTTTGGCGATTCTCTAGGCTTCTTAGGTGCTTCAGAGGTACTAGCGGGATGCTTAGCCTTTGGGGATGGTAATACCACTCCCCCTCCTATTGCTGTAATAAGCTCCCCCCAGTTACTCTGCTGCTGAGTGAGACTGTAGCTCACTATCAGGCGAATCAGCCCATGGTGGCTAACCAATGCGTCTTCATGGTGTGCCTTTTTCAGGCATCGAGAGGCATCATGCAGTAATGAATTTAACAATGCAGGGAGGTTCACAGAAAATTTTCCTTTTAACACAGCCAGGAGCTTAAGGTGACGCGGTCTTACCACATCTTTTCGCCCCTTGCAGGTGATGTAGCTCTGCACTACCTTTGCCAGTTCGCTCCAAGGTTCTCCTAGCATTGCCGACAGCACTCCTTTTCCCTTCACTGTCAGATTATGTCCTTCGTCTTGGAAAATTTCTATGGTATTTTGCAGTATTTCTTTCTTTCTCGTCCATATTGGTCCTGAGGCTGGTAGTCCTGTTACTTCCGCGATTATTTCCTCCGTGACCATTTTCTGCTTCCCACCTACTACAGAATGTTATTCCTGCAAATTCTGCAGGAATTCCATGGCCACAATTTCATTTGATTCACGCAGGCGGCTAAAATAAGTTAGCCACCCCGCCCTTTCTAGGATCGCCCGAGTGGCTTCAGAGACTTCTAGCTTACTGGGCTCGCTTCTGATAGCCTTGCCTCCCATGGTTCTGTTTCGGGATCTAGATGGAACAGCAATTACCAGTCGCAAAGAACGTAATCGCAGCAAAAACACAGAGCATGCATGAAAATAGTTTGTAAATAACAACTCTTTTCAAAAATAGCATTATCATGCCGTTAACCCATATCGTACCTTCATACCATATCATTTCCGAATGATGTGCTAACACGTGACCGGCGGAGTAATGAGGTCGCCCCCCCCCCCCCCCACGCAATATGATAGGCTGTCCCAGCCGTCAAATAGAGGAAGGGACGCCATCTCGTCACCAAGTCATAAAGGAGCAGCATATGGAGGTTTGCCATGTTTCAGATTAGACAAGGAAATACCGATATCAAGGTAAAGGGTAGATCGCGTTTTATATAAGCATGCGTGATGTGATGCAAGACAGGAGGATAGGACATCTGGCGCTCATATAAAGCCTGCGGTAGTCATAGTCGATACCTTTGCCATGATTGGCGTTGATAGGTATTCATGCGACGTATCCATCAAAGTGTAAGATATAATTATTACGAGGATAGAAAGAAGTATTTAATATGATCCTAATTGGTGTAAATATTATGACTCCGATACCATTAACAGAGCTATGCTGCCGACAGGTGTTCATAACCTTGGCAGAGTTGTTTATTTCACCCTGAAACCATTATCCTTTGTGTATTTTTGAAGAGCAATTCTTGTCAAAATGCAGGCCATCACGCTGGCTTGGTAACCAGATAACCATGATGCCATTCACCAGAGAGGCGCGAAACGTGGGCAGGCTGGCTCGTTTATGAGACCCCCTGTTCCAAGGTTTGTTTATGTAGCGAACCCGTTGGACCATATCCCTGGTGTGGTGGCCATTGATGGGAATGCCACTTCGCTTCCAATCTTATGATCATAGTAGGCTGTTTCTTTAATGAAACCCCCTATCCTGCATTTGACAAATAATTTTTCTTTTTCTCTTTTTTTCTTTTGAAATAGACTTTTTCTCTTGTGTAATTACACATAAGGGTGGTTCAGCCCTCCTTAAGAGTGGGAATGGCGGAAGAAGTCTTGTCATCCCAATAGGAGAATATAAATCTTCTGTTCTTATTTCCAAGTAATAATAGAGAAAATTGTAGGGACTCAACATGATAAAGATTTCCAACAAGGTAGAGAAGGTGAGACTATGACAGTCAGAATGATGAGTGTGTGGATCCTTCCTTTGCTGTTGCATCAATACTAGGGCTGTTAAAGATAACGATTTATGATATGCTGATCTCGGTATATCCTGGCTTTTATATTCATTGCATAAGTATATAACTGCTCTTTATGGCCTTGGAAAGAGAATGGACAACACATCCTTCATATGAACGGAACGAATCAGCAAAAACACACAAGTGCTGTTCCTTTTGAAAAGGAACAACAAAAACACTCAAGTGTTGTTCCTTTTTTGAAAAGGAACAACAAAAATCCAAAAGTGTTGTTCCTTTTGAAAAGGAACAGCAAAACACACAAGTGCTGTTCCTTTTGAAAAGGAACGACAAAAATCAAAAAGTGTTGTTCCTTTTGAAAAGGAACGGCAAAAATCAAAAAGTGTTGTTCCTTTGGAAAAGGAACAACAAAAACACACAAGTGTTGTTCCTTTTGAAAAGGAACGACAAAAATCAAAAAGTGATGTTCCTTTTGAAAAGGAACAGCAAAAACACACAAGTGTTGTTCCTTTTGAAAAGGAACGGAAAAAATAAAAAAGTGCTGTTCCTTTTTGAAAAGGAACAACAAAAATCCAAAAGTGTTGTTCCTTTTAAAAGGAACAGCAAAAACACACAAGTGTTGTTCCTTTTGAAAAGGAACAACAAAAACACACTAGTGCTGTTCCTTTTGAAAAGGAACAGCAAAGAAAACCATATATACAAAATTTACAATTTTATATACAAAATGTGGTAAAAGATGAATTTCTTACTTATCTAAAGGTGAGGAAGTTTTTGCTTCCTCGCCCATAATTGTAATATTAGTGTCTTGGCGTAGCTGCTGACAAAAAGATTCCCGAGTGAGCGGTTTGCGATATAGACGAACTCGGTGGCCGTTTACCTTA
>APFE030698411.1:113126-140671 GCA_000404065.3 Pinus taeda | reverse complement strand
ATACATCTATACAGAGTGGTGTTGCAAGGCTGGCTAGGATAGCCACATGGTAGTTGATAATGTGGCACCATCTGATTTTCTAAAATTCAAATGGTCATATATCTCGATCTAGAAGTCTGATTGAGATAAAAATTATCTTTCCATAATCGAATTGATCAAATGAATGCAACAATGATGTCTAATTAAGTTTTCAAATAAGTTGGAATATATCAAAATTTTAAGACCCAATTTTCATAATGACGCCATGGATTTTGAGTCTACATAGGATCTCTAGTTTGCATAGCAACCACCTCCTTCTAATCATTGTTTATGGCTAGGATTAGTAGGGGGGTGTGTTTCATGTGCCTTAAATAGGGAGTTTGTGCATTGATTCAACAAGAGGAAGAGAGGATGAGTACCATACCTCCCTTGGGAAAACCCACAAGAGAAAGAAGACAAAAAGGTAAAAGTGGGTGATGTTGGAAGGGGTGGTGTAGGGAGTTGGCGTAACAACATTCCCATGACCACATGTAATGGAAATGGAACCACTGGTCAAAGACTAGAAATTGGTTAGGAAAAGGACACAATGCATAGTTTATCAAGAGGGAGTTGTAAATGATGAGTATTAGAAGGAGCTCCTGGAGAGGAGGGAATGCACATGACCAGGGAAAATATATTTTCCCTAGGAGAAGCATAGAATAAATCAATATGCATATAGGTGCAAACATAGTAGGAGCCATGTATCATTCAATGCGTAGAAGGGGGTTGAGTAGCAGAAGCACAGAACAAGGTGTGAACCAAAAGAATGGAGAGTTCCTTTTTAGCTTTAAGCAGAGAAGGGTGGTATGGGAATCTCTCAGGTGAAGGACAGAGGATCTTTGGATTCCTAGTTTGGGTGGAGGCCTTATTCCATTGGGTTCTTGGTTAAGGAGTTTCCTATAATATTCTTTATTTTCTTACAAGCTAAGTAATTAATTCAATGAGATCTTGTTTCACATTGTAGGGTGGAGCCACTGAAGATATTGTGACTGGTTCTTCTTAGTAATCTATATAAACTTGGTTTAGGGTGGAGCCATTGAGGGCATTTGTTTAAGGGTGGAGGTGGTATAACCTCCAAATTCCCTATATTAATGTAGGGTGTAAGTGGCATATCCTCTATATTCCCTTTATTGACTAAAGGGTGGAGGTGGTATATCCTCTAGATTCTGTTTATTGACTAAAGGGTGGAGGTAGTACAACCTTTGGATTCCTTGTATTGACTAAAGGGTAGAGGTGGTATATCCTTTGGACTCCCTATATTGAGTGAGAGGTGGAGGTGGAGTAGCCTCTGGATTCCCTGAATAGTTGGTCGGTGTAGATTGTATAGTTTTTGGACTCCATATTTTAGTTGGAAGAATTAGTTGATTCCCTAAAATCACTCCTCCTCCAGCTCTAAATCTGGCTCAAGAGTAATTGGTTGCAAGAAAATAATTGAAGTGCAAGCAAATCTAAGGTTGGGTGGAGAGTTGAAGTCCAAATCCAGTTGTCATGTCCTTCATTATAAGATAAGTTCTTATCTAGATCTATGTGCTTGTAAATTTGGTATAAATGTTCACTTGTGTTTAATGCATGACTTAATGTTGATATATGTTATTTCCTTCATGGTTTTGAGGAGTGGTTTAGTTGTTGTGTGCTTGACGGAACATTGCCAAATTCTATATGCATTTTTTAGCTCAATTTATATATAAAATTCCTGAGTATTTGAGATGAATCTCTTTGGATTTGTTGATCTAATGCACTAGAAGGAATGGAAATACTAGTCTTTGTTTGTGTGCATATATATGGGAAGCATGTATTTACCTTATTTATTTTTATATCTATGCATGGTCGTATGCTTGTGTTGGATGCATAGGTTGGGATGGGTTGAACCCCATATAAGCTTAGGAGGGATAAGCTTGTAAGGTTGGGAGTTGAGGGCATCCTTGTCCTAGTGCGTTCATGTGTGTGTGTGTGTGTCAATCTCAAGAAGATAACTTATGCATATACAACATTGTCTATGGGAATTGGACTGAATGTATATAGATAAAATTTCAAGAGAGATAGGCTTGTATCGTAAGGAGTTGAGGGTGTCCCTATCCATGTATTCATATACGTATAAAAAACTCAGGAGCTATAGGGTGAAAATGTGAAAATGAGAAACACTTTTTGGTATGTGAAAAGAATTTGCACTATGCTCGGAAAAATCTCGACCAAGAAAAAAAAGTAAAAATATTTTCCTAACTGAGAGCTTAGCAAAGCTAATCCTAGGCTTGCAAACTCTCAGCCGAGAGTTTAACAAATTTTTGGCTTAGAATTTTGGAAAAAAAATTCTCAAGCACAAACTCTGAGTCAAAATTTCAAATCCTAACTACAACTCTCGACCGAGAGTTTATATTCTATTTAAAATCTCTCAGACTAGAGTTTAGATTCCATTCAAAACTCTTGGCCTAGAGTTTAGATTCCATTTAAAACTCTCATCCTATAGTTTAGATTCCATTCAAAACTCTTGGCCTATACTTTAGATTTTATTTAAAACTCTCGGCCGAAAGGTTGAAAGGTATAAGTTGGAAAAAATGTGAAGTTTTCTCTAGAATTAACTCTTATATGAAAATATATAAAATTATCACCCTAGAGCTTTGGCAAGGAAAGGTTCCTTCTACAAACCCTTCATCAAGAGTATAGGTATGGAAAGATTCTTTGTGCAAACTCTCGGCTGAGAGTTTTAAATTTTCTTAGTCGAGAGTTTTGCAAAATTACCCTAGAGCGGTTAACACAAACTAGAGTTACAAAAGACTGACAATTGAGATTTTTTTGAAACTCTCTGCCAAAAGATTTTCTTGGTCGAGAGTTGTCGCACAACGAAAAGTAGAAAACAATCGGTGATTTTTAGGAAATAGCTAACTCGTAGGAGTTGAATCCCTGCAAAATTTAGGAGTTATCTTACGCATTTAGTACCATTGGATTTAGCTCTGAATCTAGTTTCAAATGATATATTTTTTATCCATTTTCATGAAGAAATGATATTTATTAATAATTTTATACTAAAATGTGTCACTACAAATTTTTAGACTTCTGAAAATTACCTGAAATGAAAAATCAATAGCTTCAAAATCGAAACACCAAATCATTTGAAAATTCACTTCGTACTTCATCTTTGTGTCCTCCACAAAATAGTGCTTTTATAAAACTCATTGATGATCACATTAAAATGAAAATTGATGGATAGCCAAAAGTGTTGAAAATTCACCACTTTTTGTCTTACACAATTTCATTACATGATTAAATAAAGTGATTGAATTTGAAAATTCACCAAAAATAGTCCAAGTTCAAATGAAATCTATATAGATTGTGATGATATAATTTATTTCCCAAAATGAATTGCCATCTCTACAAACCGTGGTGGATACTGAACCCATTCATTATTCTTGCCTGAACTTTTCAAGTATATTCATTCAATATCCACCAAATTTATCCAACAATATGTCCATAAAAAATATGAGTATGAAGGCAAGAAAATTCTCTAGAAATATTGTTTTTACTTCAAAGAAAAATTCTCAAATAAAATATGATATTCCAGCAACTGATGTTGAAAAAACATAGTAATTCACAATTTTGTATGTCAAAAACAAGCTAAAAGTGATTACCAATTTCATATTTTCACTCAACAACAATGGTTGAGTGTTTCCATAGTTGTGTAAACATATATGTACATGTGTTATAAGCGAAGAGACAAATCATGATGGTTAAAGGTCAGAGGGATTTTCCCAAGAAACTAAGTGTCGCAGTAGCCTTGTGTGTGTGTGTGTATTGAAAGCCTATAAAAGACACGCTTGGGATGAGTTTCAAGCACCTCAGAAAAGTCCTATTTAACCATACATAACTCAGGCATAAGCTCAGAAGGGATAAGCACCATGGTTGTTCATCGGGAGCCTTAGCAAATGACCATTTAGATATAAATCTATGTACATGTTGAGGAGAGGGGTCAATACACAACCAAGTGTCGAAGGTAGATGAGAATTATTCCTATCAATTGACATCATGATAATTTCCATCTTGGGGTCCCATCTTCAGGGGCATAGAAGGTGTGCACAATAAAGAATGGTCGAGAGGAGGGGAAAACATGAAGAAAATATTAGCAGATAACATGAAGAGGGTTCCATAGTGAGCATTAGGAATTTCAAGGGATAGAGTCCCAATACCCAACAAACACCAAAGTGTTATAATGTGAAACACTTATTTTTCACTAGCAGATTGGACCAGTGGGACCCAAGGCATAGTGGCAAGTGATGTGTACCTAGGCTAATATGGTGCCACATGGCAGCCAAATTTTGCCACATTGGAGGGTCAAAAGAGCTAAAAATGAGTAACACATGGCACGCTTAGAGGAAGCCATGTGAATGGGATGATGCCAGAGTGATGTCAGTGAGGTTCTGTATAGAGATAGAGAAAGGTTCCGTGCAACTGACATAAAAGTGGGTTTTGTCTTGTGATTTTGGAAGGTTGCCATGATTGAACACCAAGGAAATAGGTTGAGATGATAACCTTCCCATTTTTTGAGGTGGAAAAATTCTTCTTGCCTTAGGACTTTTGAAGTGGGCACATGTTTATCACCTAGGAAATAGGCTGAGAGTAGGGTCGAGATAGGAAATTTCCTGACATTTAACGTGGAAACTTTGATGATCAACGTAGAGGAGCTTATGTATTGTGTATGTTTTCCGCAATAGTACATGATCAGGATAATCTCCATTGAATATGTGTTAAATTATTCAAACTTTCTACAATAAGGATGACTTGGAAAAACATTATAGGTCAAATCTTAAATTGTCCATATATATTGATCTGGGAGTCAAAATGAGGAAAAAATTATATCAACAAAAATATCTCAATGATTCAGATGTAATGGTGATGTTTATTTACAATTTTGAGGAGATAAAAAAAATGACAAAATTTTACGACCATATTTCTTTAACAGGATGTTGGAGGTTGGGTAAATGACAATAGTGTCTTCTTCCATGGTCTCCAAGGTGGATAAGTGTGTTACAAAGTGGCATCAAAGCTAAAGGTTCAACATTGGACCTTTGGAAATAAATAGGGCTCTAGAATAGTGTGATAAGTGTTAGAGCTTATTATGAAGAATTGTGGTCATGTGGATTGATGATATGTGTTGCTTGATGTATTTACTTGTGATGTATGTATATAGTATGTTAGTTTTGATTTTTAAATGATTTTAATTGTTATGGATGTCCTAACTTGAGACGTAATGTTTCAGCTAACCTTGAATTAGCAGACTCATAATAACAAGCCAAGGTGATGATTTACATTATGCATCTATATTTTGTTTAATATAACAATTGTGTGTGTGTGAAAACACATAAAGGAGACACTAAACGATAGTAAAAGACTAAGGTAATGAATAGAAGGATGGTGCAATATATCACTGACAAGTCTCATCATGGGCATGAGAAATAATTAGTTGAGAAGAGAGGGGAGGCACGCTCTCCTAATCGGATGGATACCTTAATAAGCTTAAAGGGTGAGATAAGGAGTTTTAAAGATGATAATGAAAGGTTGGTCAGGGCACAGGAGAGGAAAGCTAAGGTAAATGTATTCATATGATAAAGTCTCTGATATTTATAGAGACAAAAGTAGCATGAGTTGGGATCTAACCATAGGTTCAAGTAAAGCTCATAAAGACACAAAAAAAACAAGAAATTATGGATGGATCAAACGCAAGTAGATCTACAAAAAGGAATTGACTAGAAACTGAAAACACAATAAGGGAGGTACTCCATTGAGTACTCCAGAGAAAAGGACAAGAACCCATGGATAACATTATGACGCTACTACCAGGAGACATCAACATCATAGAAGGAGGGAAAAGCATCATATATTATCCACACCTAGGGATACCTATCATTTCATGTGTTGCAAACCCATCTTCCATAATTGATTCCAATGAGATGATTCCATCACCATCCAAACAAGTGTATACAACCTCTGAATGCAACAATTCCTCCATGTTAGATATAGGTATTTCCTTACTTCCATAGCATGCACCATATGTTATATTATAAAATTTTACAAATGGAGGGATCTTCACCAAGGACATGATTTTTCAAGTTTCATTGGCCCATTCCAAGATTTCACAATTAAATGGAAATGATATCATCACACCATCATAGATAATAGTACTATTAAAAAGAGAATCCTTCATGACATTAACATACTTGTGTGGAACATTTGGAAATTCCCCACATGGTGGTAGTCACCTTTTGCGTTATCTCTTCCAAAATTTATTGTAAGTATAAATAAATGTATCACCATGAACAAATCATATAGTTCCACAAACACTGAATTGCACCTAGACTGGATATCATTTCTCCATCAATTCATTTCGAAAAGTTGCATCATCCATCCATCAAATCATTCCATAATATGCATAGCAAGATCTGTTCCATCTCGTTCACTACATATTTTGTGAACCCAATGGATGGTTTTTCCACCATCACTTTTTGATTCCTATTTCTATCCTAGAATAGCTACTCTCTCATTTCATTTGAAGTGGATCTCCCCTATCCTAAGTCAAACTAATGGGTGGCCTAATTTGTCATTATTATTTTTTCCATATTTCAAGAAGAGGAGGTTAAGACCACATGAAATTAGGGCACTCCATTAACTCATATATCAAGGGGAATTTCACCAAATATTGGTGTGTGCTCCACTTATAAATTAAAATACCTTTTTGTTTATACTCCAACTTCAATCTATATATTTCAAAGTATTTTATTTGAGCATCCATGTGTAATCAAATTAAATCCAAGAAGGACAGTGAAACTTTCTATGCACATAAACCAAGGCTTCATTATAGCATACTTCCACCACATTCTTTGTTAGCCAACACTAGTTCTAGACAAAATAGATCAAGTCTAAGGTCAAAATTGGTCGTACATTTCTCACAATGTGATATTTAATTTTACAATGACCTGTTGAGCATTAATGGTTATGAAAACAAGTAAATATAACCCTTTTAAAATATTCCACTTTATAAAGGTGATGTTGGATGCTACTATGTCACCTTATATATTTCCTTGATAACTCCATCTGACATAACTCTTGCAAAATGACTTGAATCAATTGTTCCACCTACCCCTAGTATCCCTCATGATAACCAATTTAATCATCCAAGAGGCTTATTTGATATTTTCACTTTAATTCCAATAGAAAACAAAAATGGTTGATTCTCCAACTATTGCATACAATCATAGTTCCAATTGATCAGGAACCTCTTTTTCTTCTAAGATGGGCCTAGTTCCTTAACATGTATGCCATAGTTTGCTAGTGCTAATTACCATAGAATCTAACCATAGGCAAGCATCATTGATTTAGTGCATTAAAAATTATGCATATTTGGGAAAATTGGGTACTAGTGATTCCTTAAAGATAGTTAAATTATTAGACCCATGGGTTGAATCTCTTGAAACACCAACTACTCCCTTTTGTTGGCCAAGTAATGGATAAAGGTTTTTTTCCTACACTTGTGACAAATTTTGCTAGTTCTGAAGAAATGTAATCAAACAATTCCCTTTCTATTACAACCATTATATTTATAGAAATAATAACTTCTATAAACTCTTTATCAATTACTTAGACCCTTCCTTGCCATATTTTTTACTTCCAATCCCATCCACTAGTGTTTCCATTGAAAAGGATCTTCTCTGCAATAAGTACTTCCAAGCTTCTATTGGCATCAATGACAACACATTTTCAAAAATCTCCCCCTTTAGCATTGATGGCAACACCATTAGACATAATATAGTCATTGATATACTTTGGTTTGGAACTCCCCCCTATGTGCTAGATAGATCTTCTTCTCTTTATTTCTACTTTTGTCTCCTCCTTTGACATCATGGAAAAGGGCTACATTTCCAAATATTATTTGGTCAACAAATTCATAGCTACTACTCTCCCTATGTTTATGTTGTATTTTCCCTCTTCTGATGACGACACAACTCTCATTGATCATTATAATTTGTTCCACTAATGGAATACTCCCCTTAAATTATATATCAGTTGTCATTATTAGCATTTTTTTTCCTATAGTTCACTTTGTTAAGAGGACATGGATTGGTGCATTGCAGGTGTATGTTTCTCCTTTTTCTAATAAAATGAAGGAGAAAGCCCAAACTATGTCTAAGTATTTAAAATTCTCTCTAGGAACTGGTTTGGTAAATATATTTGCAATGTTTTATTTTGAAGAAATATATTCTAATTTGACAATTTAATTAGCAACCTATTCTTTGAGAAAATGATGCTATATGGGTATGTTCTTAGTTTTAGAGTGCAGTACAGGGTTCTTATAGATATTAATGGAACTGGTGTTATCACACATAAGTGGCACAGGTTGATCATAATTTACCTAGATATCCTTGAAATTTTTCTTCATTCATAACACCTGAGTACAACTTGATGCTGCTACAATATACTATGCTTCAGTTGTGGATAAGAAAATTGAATTATGTTTTTTGTTGAGCCAGAGTCTAGATGGCTACCTGAAAATAAATCTCCTCCATTGGTGCTTTTCTTGCCATCAACATTACCATCCCAATCTGCATTTTTATAAGCTTTGAACGTGAATTATTTTCCTCTTGAATACCACAATCCAAATTCTATGGTCCCTTGCAGGTACCTAAATATCTTCTTCACTGCATTCACGAGAGTTTCCATTGGATTTGACCGAATTCTTCCCAATAATCATATACTTTCATAATGTCTGGTCTTGAGGCTATTAGATAAAGTAAACTACCAATCATATACCAATACATTGTTTTTTCTACCTCTGGAGATTCATCATCCTTGTTGAGTTTACATCCTGCTACCATGGGTGTGCTCATAGGTGCATAGTTCTCCATGGAAATTTTCCTCAATATTTATTTAAGATATTTAATTTGATAAATAAAATTATCTTTTCTTATTCGATGACATTGTAATAAAAAAAAAAATGAAAAATCTCCTAGCATGTAAATTTAAAATTACTTCTTCATATCAGATGTAAAAATTTGACTCATTAAATCAACACTATCAAAAAGTATATCACCTACACAAACAAAAACAATCAACAAATTATCATTCTAATATAGGATATAAATACTACTATTAGTTGTGCCCTTTTTAAACCCTTGCTGCTACATAGTTTTCAAATCTGTAATACCATGCTCTTGGGGCTTGTTTTAGTCCATTCAAAAAGGTTGATTTAAAATCCATTTGATAGACTTTGAACTTTCTATGACATGCCAAAGCCAAGAACATTTGGATTGATTCAAGTTTATAAATTGGAGCAAATGTTTCTTCAAATTCTACACCTTCTACTTACACATACCATTTTCACACTAATATGCATTTATTGCTCACTACTTGACCATACTAATACAACTTATTCTTGAAATTTCACTTGGTGCCAATCGCATTCTTGTCTTTTGGTCTTGGGACAAACTCCCATGTCTTATTTTTCGCAATCGAATCTAGTTATTCCTTCATGACATTCACCAATGTTGATCTTGACTAGCTTGAACGAAACCACTAGATTCTATTAGGGACAAGAGTGCAAAATTTGCATGACTAGATGTGCTTATGAATTTACTTCTAGTATAAACTCTTGTTTCTTTATTACCAAGAATTTTACTCTTAGGATGATGTTTCTAAACATATATTGATGGAATATTTCGATGTGGTAAATCAAATATCTCTTCTTAATTTTCTCTTGGTCTTCTTATTCTTCTAGTTCTTCCTCTTAGGGATCATAGATGATTGAATCATCTAATATGTCATATTGTGGTTTTCTTCTTTTGTGTAGAAGTTACTCATCAATTCTCACATCAATGATTTCAACTATATTGCAAAGTATTTTGCTGTATCATTTGTATCCTTTTCTCGTAGAGGAGTATCCAAGAAAAATTCCTTCATTATGCTTTGGAATCAAATTTTCTTAAGTTGTCCTTGATTCTTTTGATGTAGTATTTGCTTCCAAAGAAATTGAAGTTTGTCATACCATAGTTCATAATGAGTTTTGTTTTTTTTTACTCTAATATGAACCTTGTTAGGGATCTTTCCCATTCTTTGAATTTCTTCCCCCCAAAAAGTATTTGGCACTTTTGACTCATCAAACATTGCTCTGCCCATTTCTTGAATCATCATGTTCAGTCTCTCAACCACACCATTATGTTAAGGATTTTTTTCTATTGAAGCTTTTCTCTTGATCCCACTTCTCTCACAAAAGGTGTTGAATTCATCATATATGAATTATCCTCCTCTTTCTAATATTAAGAAATTAATCTTCAAGTCCATTTCATTCTCAACATGTTCTTTGAATGCCTTGAAGTACTTATCAAAATCTTCAAATTTTTCTCTTAGTAAACCAAGCCATGTCATTATAGTATAATCATAATTTATGATAATGATGTATCTCTCATGATATGGATTGGATCATTATATTATTTTTCATCCATATCGATTCTTTTAGAGTGGAAAAAGTACAGGAATCAACTCACGTGATCGTTTTTACTCGTAGGACCTAGCTTGGTAAAACAAGGTCTGAAACCTTTCATGATCATTTTGAGGCATCAAAAAACGTTTTTTGGGGGTTGTAATACTTTGTCACTTTAAAAATACACCCTTTTTCCATATTATGCACACAGAGACCTTTCCAACAATGCAAGAATTGTGTCAATCGCAGTTCGTATGTGAAAGTTATGCTGCTCAAAAGTTAACCTTCCTGTTTTCACCACCATAATTCAAGAGGATGCCACATTAAACCCAATTATTCATCAAAATGGGATAGACACATGATTATGATGTAGAATACTTTAGAATATTCTATATTGTAACTATGGTTAAGAGTTGAGGTAGTCAAACCTAACCACTAGTAGGTCATCAGACCATGTTATAACTGGGCCACTAGGAGCAAAAGGGATTCATTCCTTTGAGTGCATTTGTTCCATAGCTGAGAAAAAGTAGGCAAGAGGGATAGGAGATAGATCACACATGAAGGATTTTTGCACTATAGCAACCCACAAGCCATAGACCATACTTCTTTGTACTCATAGCCATATTTCCATCTAGAGAAAGAGAGCAAAGCGACCTCACCTTCAAGATGGATTTTTCTCCTAAAGGGGTTTCCAAGAGCATATCTTGTGTCAAATGTGTGTGTGATATTTTATTTTTTCATTCTTTGTTTTCTACATAATTTGAATTTGCATGCATGCACTATTAAATGTGAATCTACAAATCCATAAATCTAATAAAAATGTAATAGTGTAGAACTTCATATTTCAAATATAATTTTATCAGATTTGTTGGGATGAAATATCTAGTGGAATATCCACAACAGTTTAAGAATCATATGTGTACCAAAGCAAGGTTTCTTTGTGTGTATTGCAGAGGTTTGTAGGTCATCTAGATCACCAAGGAAAAAATTGTAAAACCCTAATCATGGAGATGAATATATGAATAACCCTTGTGATCCTACAAAGGAGAGGTTTTCATGGAAAGAACAATAAGTCATAGATACTAATAATAATGTAAATCTCCTCATGGACGTCCTAAGAAATAAGCTTGGGATATTTGGAGAAGATGGGGGTTTAAATGCAGAGGAAAAATAAGAAGGGGGATCCAAAGATTATGAAGAAATGGAGAACCAACCGAAGAAAGAACCCAGAAAAGATCAACCCAGTTCAAGTGTCATGAATCAATCATAGCCCTTGTTTAAGATGGAAGCAAAGGTCAATATCAATTCATACCACGATGAGATCAACCCTATGAATTTGAATCAGTGGTTGCAGCCACTGGAAGTGTATTTCAGTTTCCATCAAATTGAGGAAGAACAGAAGATTTCATTTCCACAGCTAAAATTAGAGGCCTATGCCTTGACTTGGTGGGAGAGCCATGCAGAGACCCTAAGGTTGGAGGGAGAGCGACCAATGTCCTAGTGGGAGGACTTCAAAACCCTCATTAAGTCATATTTTTACCCTATTGGGTACATATAGGAACAATGGATCTGATGGCACTACTTCAAGAAAAATCCATGACAAAGCATGTAGGAGTACACCACAGAGTTCAAAAAGATGGAAATAATGTTGGGTATCTCCCCAAAGAACCAAGATGTACTCCTCAAGTATTTGGGGGTTCTATACCACCATCTACGAGAGAAATTGATGTTGTTCAAGACCAAATCAATGGATGAGGCTTGTGTACAAGCACAATATCTAGAGAACATAGGCCTGAAGAGAGCATAATCAAGTGGATAGAAGGGGAAGGAGAAGCAAGATGCTTCTAAGGAGGGGAAGAAAATAAATAATCCCAACAACAACTATAACCATTGGAACATTGATGGCCATGTAGAAAAGAAGTGCTAGAAATTGCATCTAGAGTTAAACCCAAAGAACAAAAAGAAAGACAATAAGAAGAAGAATATCATGACCAAATATTTGAGAAACCAAGTAGAAAGTAGCTCAGACGTGGATGAGAAGATTGTTTATATGTCATTGGAGAAGGAGGTGAACCTGAGTAGAGTTCAACAATAGGAAGAGAAAGAAATGACCAAACTCTTCCATATAAAGGTACAGGTCAAAAAGACCAAGATTGATGCTTTGTTTGACTCAGGATCATAGGGAATCTCATTACAGTAGATTTGGAAAATAAATTGGGATTGGAAGTTGATGATCATCCAATCCCATATTCACTGGTCTGGGTAAATAAGGATGCAGAGTTGAAGGTAAGAAAATAGCACAAAAGAGATTTTCCATCATTGTTGATTTTATTAATGAAGCAAACTAGATGTGGCTCCCCTTGATGCATATGGAGTCATGTTTGGGAGTCCCTACATGTACATGTGAGATGCAATATTTGTGCAGATATCCAACTAGTATTAGTTCGTCAAGGATGGAAAATCAATAGTCATCAATGCACACAAAGGAAAGTCAAAAATTTTGTTGGTAAGTGTAAACCAAGCCAAGAAATTGATCAGTTCCATCAAGAAGTATGTTTTATTGTTTTAAAGAGAAAATTATTGTGTAAGAGGCAAGGCATCCCTAGAGGGGTGCACTAAGAAATAGAAATAGCTATTGCAAGAGTTTCTATAGGAATACAGTGATGTGTTCCAGGACCCTAAAGGGTTACAACCTAAGAGGGAAATGAAGCACTAGATCCAGCTATTGTTGGACTACCCATTGCCAAATATTGGGTTGTAAAAGTAGTATATTATAGAAGAAAGTTAGGTGAAGAAAAAATTGCAATAGCTACTGGAACAGGGTGTCATTTAACCAAGTAAATCACCATGCAGGTCACCCATCATCATTATGCCAAAGAAATATAGGACTTGGTGTATATGTATATATTATAGGGCATCGAAGAAAATCATGCTCAAGAATAGGTACTTTTTTCCCAAGATAGACGATCTGTTGGATCAGCTGCAACAAGAAAAATACCTCACCAAGCTAGACTTAAAGTTTGGATATCACCAGGTTCAAGTCAAAGAAGAAGATACCTGGAAGATCACTTTCAAGACTAGGTAAGGTTTGTATGAGTGGTTGGTCATGTCATTTGGCCTATGCAATGCACCAGCTACATTTATGAGATTAATGAATGATTTATTATGCCCTTTTATAGATTCATTCTTTACTGTCTATTTGGATGATATATTGGTATACAGTGCTACCTAGGAATATCACATTTCTCATCTTTCGCAGGTGTTGGAGACTTAAAGAAGCACCAAATGCTAACAAATCTCAAGAAGTGTGAGTTTGCACAATAGTCTTTGGTGTATTTGGGGTATCTGATAGGTGGAGGAGAGTTGAAGATATATCTTGCCAATATGGAGGCCATCATGAAATAGCCAATGCCTACTAATATTTCTAAGGTCAATAATTTCATAAGGGCAACACAATACCTAAGGAAATTCATAGCCTCATTTTTAGTGGTAGCAACATCGCCCCACACCATAATAGTGAGTGGCAAGAGTTTCCAGTGGTGAAAGGTTCAACAGAGGGCTTTCAAGGAGCTAAACAAGAAGATCAGTTAAGCACCACTTATGGAATTACCAACTTGCAATGGCCCTTTGAACTAGATACATATGCGAGTGGGTATGTTATGGGAGTGGTCTTGATGCTGGGAGGAAAGTGTGAAAATTCCTAGTCCAAGGAACCCCTACTGCAACAAAACCAAATTTACTTCTCCTACTTGATTTTAATAAAAATTATCAAGTTATTTTTTGAATACTTAAGTAAATTACTTTTGCAACCTACAACTACTTTAAATTTGATTACATGAAGCAAAAAATTGAGCAAAGAACAAGATACATAGGACACTGTTATTTTAGGAAAAAATAGTCCCCAAAAAAATCCAATGTGGGAAAATCGATGCAGCAGCTCTAAGGGTTTTCTATTTTTTTTGCATGTGGTTCATGAGCACCTTGGTCAGTGAGTGATTTCTATGTCCACAGAAAAATCTGGGCGATAGCTAGGCTAAATCGCCCCTCAGCCTACTGCAAGACCTGACCCCAAGGGCTTCGGGTGGATTCGACCCTGTGACCTCCCAATGGCGAGGCACGGTTTTTGACCAACTGAGCTAACCCTTGGGGCTTCTAAGGGTTTTCTATTATTAAGCAGTAATTCTAAATACAATGTTGGATTCCCTCCCTGCAATTCAGTGACAGAGAAAATATAATGGCAGAAAACTGAGTGAGTTTTACCTCACTTCACCCAGCAGATTCTGGTTGATCCGCCAGCAAAATTGGCTAACCCCGACTATCTCTGTGTTGGCCCTGTATAGGCCCTGTGTTAGCCTTACATGCTTTACATCAGCTCTATGTTGTCTCTTCTACCTTCTACGTCAAACTTACTAGTTATTCCGGCAGTTCCAACTTTCTATGTGAGGGCAGCTTCTGCTTCTGCGTTGGCCCTATGTCAAGCCTGTGTGGACCCAGATTGGTCCAACATCAATCCTCCTAGTTGTTGTGCTACCTCCACTAGCGTCTCCCCGCCTCTCTTTCCAGTATTCCCGAACTATCCCTAAACCTTTGTTGCATAATGATCACTTAGCTCGAAATCTCAGCTTCTTATCCCCAGAAATCGAACTCGAGATCAATTCATGCTCTCTGTGTGTCTTTCTAAATGAACCCAAGCCTCCTTCTTATAATTTTCTCGTTGGTACTTCAACGACTAAGATTAAGTCTCTAATCAATGGATAAGATTAAAACCTGACTTAATCCTCTTTCTAGATCATTCTCCCCCATATTTTGATTAATACTCATTAATACTTTAATTTTCCTAAGTTTAGACTAGAACCCCATTAAAAATATTAATTATTTTAATAAAATATAATCCAAGTGGAATTTCACCAAACAGTTTCTAGGTTCTTTAGAAATCATGCGACTTGGGCTCTCCACCAATTTTCATGGCTATAGCACATCCGATGCTACCAAAAAATAACACTCCCTCTTAGCAAGGAATGTTCTCTAGCAACATTCAACTGCATACTGTTATGTTTCTGAAGCATCTCCTTTCTGCACTGTTGTTGCCACCAACATTGTGTTGATGTTGCTACTTATGTTGCTCCCCATGAAACTTCCACTGCCAATTCTGCATCTATACTACATATCCCTCTGCATAACACTACCACTACTAGCTCTGCACTATGTCATTTTCCAATTGTTGCAGCTCAGCAATGGAAAAGCATCCAAATTTTTGTACTAAATGTGTTCAACATAATACTATGAATGTTGGAATCTAACTGCTACTAGTCTCTAACCCTTTGAATCTTCTGCATTGCTGTTGACTTCTATACTTGCCATCTGCATTGTTGTTAACCTTGCTCTACAATAATCAATCCCTAGTCCCAGGATACTGCATTTGTCTCTCTAAACACTCCATTGCATCAACTAACACTAATCCTATATTGCTACTACTGAATCTCAGGCTCTCATAGCTAGGAATTGATCCAAGAGGTGGACTCCTCAAGGATCCTGCCCACATGTAGTCCTCCCGACTACAGCTCAATATCGCCTCATTTCCCACTTGGAGATGCATGGGCACTCATGGCAAACTCATCTTCATCAATTTTTGCTAGAGTAGCCTTAGGATCATGTTTCTCATCCTCATCCTTTTTCTTCAAAGGACATTTGGATGCAAAGTGGCCCATCTCGCCACATCTAAAACATTTCACCTTCGAAATGTCCTTCTTTCGCTACTACTTTTCTTTTCTCTTTGATGCTAGAGTTGCATTCTCCTCCTCCTCCTCGATCTTCATGCCACTCCCACTACTTCCATTGAGGTTGACCTTAACTAGGTCCCTCCTTAATTCTTCCTGTTGAAGAGTTTCCCACATCTCATTCCATCACAGTAGTCTTTCCCTACCTAATATGCTTTGGATGAAGACTTGTTATTCATTCGAGACTCCATTCAGGATCACCCTCACCATCGCGGTAGAGTGAGGAGTAGACCCCACTACTGAAATTTGGCCTTTGGTGTCTTGAAGATGTTGAAGATAGGATTTAACCCCTTCTCCCTTCTGCATCAATGTTCACTGCAACTTTTGTTCTAGGTACATCTTCCATTGTTCAGAAGAGCCTTCATATAATGAAGACAAAGCTTCCCACATCTCTCGGGATGTATCTTTTCCCTGCAAGTGTGAGACCACATGATCTTAAACTCCATCAAGTATGAACCTCTTTGCCTTCCCCTGCTTGGCCTTATACTTCTTTTGATCGTTGTCTGTGGGAACACCCACAACACTCTTGACGTAGGCTTTGAGATCATACTCCTCCAAAATAGCTAATATTATAGTCTTCCATATGACATAGTTGGAAGCTCCTTCCAACCTATCCTGATCTATGAGCCCATGCAATGTCATCTCACCCAAACTATCGAACTGACTCCTCTAGTCACTCCTCAGCATTTCTTCTCGACAAGCGAGAAATTCGAACTTTTGACGAGAAAAGTTCTCTTAGGAGAAAATTATCCTTCTATGTGTCTTTGATCTTTTCCGATGGATTGTTTCCCTGGCAGAAACTACATCCTTCAAGCACAACGTTGAGGCTCTATGTCACTCCCTCTGCCTCTGCAAACTCACGAACTAGAAATCGTACCTCTTTGTCGACTCTCTCAGAGAGAGATTTTCTCGAGATCTCTACTTCCAAGCAAGGACTGCACAATCCCTTCAAGGGGATTCTAATTGTTTCTAAGTGCAGCTTTTGGCCTCTCTACTCAGCTCTGGATTTTCTCTTCCTGTTAACCATGTGAAATTTCCTAGTCCAAGGAACCCCTACTGCAACAAAACCGAATTTACTGCTCCTACTTGATTTCAATATACATTATAAATTTATTTTCTGAATACTGAAGTAAATTACTTATGAAACATACACTACTTTAAATTTGATTACATGAAACAAAAAATTGAGCAACGAATAAGATACGTATGACACAGTTATTTTTGGACAAAATAGTCCTCGGAAAAACCCAATGCGAGAAAACCAGTGCAGCAGCTCTGAGGGTTTTCTATTATTAAGCAGTAATTTTGAATACAATGTTGGATTCCCTCCTAACAATCCAGTGACATAGAAAATATAGTGGCGGAAAACTTAGTGAGTTTTGCCTCACTTCACCTGGAAAATTCCGACTGATCTGGCAACAAAACTGGCTAACCCCATCTATCTCTACATTGCCCTGCGTAGGTCCTACGTAAAACTTACGTGCTCTGTGTCAGCTCTGAATTGTCTCTTCTGCCTTTTGTGTCAACCTTCCCGGTTGTTTCAATAGTTCCCTGACAATTATGACTTTCTGCATGATGGAAGATTCTACTTTTGCGCTCGCCCTTATGGCTCTGCATCAGGCCTACATGGGCCCAGATTGGCCTAACATCAGTCCTCTTAGTTGTTACGTTGCCTCCACTAGCATCTCTTCGCCTCTCTATCCAGTATTCCTGAACTATCCCTTCCCCTCTGCTACAAAATCATCACTTAGTTCGAAATCTCAACTTCCTAGCCCCAGAAATCGAACTTCAGAACAATTCGTTCTCTTCGTGTGTCTTTCTAAATGAACCCCAAGCATCCTTCTTATACTTTTCTCATTGAGACTTCAACGGCCAAGATTAAGTCTCTAATCAACAACTAAGATTAAAAATTGACTTGATCCTCCTTCTAAATGATTCTCACCCATATTTTGATTAATACCCATTAATACTTTAATTTTCCTAAGTTTAGACTTAGGAACCCATTAAAAATATTAATTATTTTAATAAAATACAATCGGATAGAATTTCACCAAACGGTTCTGGGTTCTTTAGAACTCATGTGCCTTAGCCTCTCCACCAATTTTCATGGCTAAAGCACACCCGATGTTATCAAAAACTAATAGAAAGTAGGTATGCTACCATTCTAAAGTATTTCATGGGGCAGTTCTTAACTACCCTACCTACAACAAGGAGCTCTTTTCCATGGTGCACTTTGTGAAGAAGTGAAAGCACTATTTCATGGGAAATGAGACATTAATCAACACAAATCACCAACCACTATAGTACTTGCAAACCTAGAGTAAGCTACAACAGACTAGGCATTACAAGTGGATGGGGTTTCTATAGTAATTTCATTTGGTGATTAAATACAATAGGGGTAGCACAAATAAGTTGTTTGATATGCTCTCAAGGCCACCCACATCAAAGACATGTGCACAATGGAGACAATGTTGTTGAATACCATCTCCAAGATGAGTTACTCTATAGGCTGGATAAGTTATGTTTTCCTAAAGGTGAGTGATTGCATTTGATTAAAGAGGCTAACAGCTCCAAGGTTGTGAGGCAATTTAGTGTAGGGAAGACCATGGCCAATCTATAGAAGTATGTGTATTGGCCTAAGATGTAAGAACATATAGTTAGGTTCATAAGAGTATGCATGCTTTATTGCACCAACAAGCCTAGCAATAGGAAACAGGGTCTCTACCATCGCTTAACTTACCCATTCGTCTATGGGAAAGCATCTCCATGGACATTGTGGGAGGTTTACCAACAACCAAGAAGGGACATGACTACCTGTTCATGGTAGTTTACAGGTTCAACAAGATGTGTGTTAGGATTCCCTACAAAAATACCATAAGTGGGAGAGAAGAACAAACTTGTTATTTAGATACATCTAGGTGCATTTTTGGATACCAAGGAGTATCGTTTTAGACAGGGATAAGAAATTTATCGATGTATTCTAAACTACATTATGGGAGAATATGGACATGAATTTGAAGTGATATACAACATTCCATCCACAGACAGATGGGCAAACAAAAGCAATCAACGGGACTTTGGTGTAGCTTTTTAAGGGGATACAACCATAAACATCCAAGGACCTAGGATATAAATATGGTATATATAGCATTCTTATAATAGACTAGTCCAGAATTTTATAGGAAATTCCCCATTTGAAACTTGATTTGGATACTTTTTTCCGTCACCTTTGGATATTGCATGTGGGAAGCAAGGAGGAGTAAGGGAAGATCTTATAAGAGATTCCTTGACGGCTGAAAAACTTATAGAGAATATTAGGCATATCCATATATAGGTAAAAAGTAACAAAAGAAATATAAGGTCAAGCATGATCAAAATAGGACAGAGAAATCATTCAAGGTGGGAGACAAAGTACGTTTATAGTTGAACAAGGAGAGGATACATGGGCCTGGTAAGAAAATCAAGGCTCTAAGGTACGGTCCGTTTGAGATACTGTATAATTTGGGTGATAATGTCTATCAACTCAGTTTACCACCATATGCGTGCATTTACTATGTTGTGAATGTAGATAATTTGAAACTCTATAAGCCTTCCATGTTAGATCAGGAAGAGGAATAGGTCCTACCTTATGTGAAGGATTTGACACTAAATCCTCAGGCAAAGTTGACAAAAGATATAGTTTAGTAGAATAGATCTAGAAATACAAGACATATGCAACAAGACCTTTGGTAGATTGGGTTGAAAGGACAACTTCCAGGCAAAGCTAAATTGTATACTAGAGAGAAGGTGGAGGACAAATGTCCTCACCTCATTCAATAGAAGCTTTTGGAAACCAATAGCCTCCCAAAAATGGGAAGGTTTGATCTGTATTGGATCATTATACTATTTTCCATGCATCTCGATGCTTTCAAAGTGGAAAAAGTGGAGGAATCGACTCGTGGGACAGTTTTTACTGACAGGACCCAGTTTGGGAAAGAGTTTTTGAAACCTTCTAGGATCATTTTAAGGCATCAAATGACATTTTTTAGGGATAAAAAAAATCAGCTTTAGCTTCACACCCTTTTTTCTTATTCCATACATAACTACCTTTCCAACTGTGCAAGAATCGTGTCAATTGAATTCTGTATGTGAAGTTTATGCCACTAAAAAGTTGACCTTCCTGTTTTTACCACCATAATTCGAGAGGATGCCACATCAGCCCCCATTATTCATGAAAAATGTGCTACCCATGTGATTATGATGTAATAACTCTAGAAGGGTCTTTATTGTAACTATGGTTAAGAGTTGAGGTAGTCAAACCTAACCACTAGTAGGTTATCGAGTTGTGACGTTATAAATGGACCATTGGGAGGAAAAGGGATTTATTCTTTTGAGCGAATTTATTCCATAGCTAAGAAAAAATAGCCAAGAGGGATAGGAGATAGAGCACACACATAGGATTTGTGCACTTTAGCATCCAATGGGCCACGGGCCATACTTATGTGTACTCACACACATATTTCCATATAGAGAAAGAGAGTAGAGAGGCCTCACCTTCCAGCTGGGTTTTTCTCCTAAAAATGTTTCCCAAAGCACATCTTATGTCAAATGTGTATGTGAGATTTTATTTTTTCGTTCTCTATTTTCTAGCATAATTTGAATTTGCATGCATGCACTATTAACATTAAATCTACATATCTAGAAATATAATAAAATTGTGATAGTGTAGAACTTCATATTTTAAATATATTTTTATTAGATATGTTATAATGAATTATCTAGTGGAATATCCACGTAGTTTATAGATCATCTACCCTCATGGAGATTGAGTTCTTGTGGGTCCATTGAGGTCTGTATGAATAAGTTCTAAGGATCTAGTTGTTGAATTCTCCTTTGCCTTGAACTATACTATGTTTTTTTCCATATTGAAATGACTTTCCAATAGTATTCTTTGGCTTTGAAATCTTGGGCATATCTCATCCAACATATTTTTTTCCTAAATTGACAAGTTTATCAAAGATGAGATAACCTAGTCTCTTGTGACATAACCAAATCTCATCCATTTTTTCCCATACAACATCTCTATTTTTATCCATTTTGTACATATACATTGCTTGAATATGCCTTATTTACTCCACAACCATGTAAATGAAATATGACATCATATCTTAGTTATACATTTAGCTAACACTTAGATATTATTTTTAAGACCATCTACATACAATACATTATGAGCTTTAGTATTTCCCTTGTCCAAAATAATTTCCCCTTTTCCCATTATTTTTGCTAGTGCATTATTCCAAAAAGTAAATCTACCTCCTATGTATTCATTCAAAGATACATCCTTGTTCTGTCTCCTGTCATCTGCTTTGAACAACCGCTATCAATGTGCCATTGGTCTCCTTGATTTTGAGCATCAAGAGCAAATCCAAACTTTTCTATATTCTTAAGCTTCTTCTTCCATATCTTGGTGAATTCTTCTTTCCTATCTTGCTTATAAGAATTTATCATCTTTCTTCTACACTCATTTTCCTTATGTCTAAAGTTATTGCATACATAGCACTCATTTTCATCCAAAAGAGGAGAAAATGCATTTTTCTCCAGCATTAGTAACATAGTAATTTCTAGATCTAGGCATTATGAACTAATCAGATCTAACATTGATATTTCTCACATATCTATAAGCTTAGTTTACAACCTTATGACCAAAGTTATGACATGAAAAAAAATAACCATAAAAGATATTTGGGTACCTTTGGTGTGAAGAATCTTCTTGAAGGGATTGATATTCGAGAATTTATTTGTTTGTTAGCTTAAGGAGGTTGAAGCTCTTGTTTCTTACTTGCTCCATTATTATTTTTTAGGCTCATCTAATTTTTTTTCCAATGTTGTTTAGCTTCATTCCTCACCTTGTTAGACTAGTTACTTGGTCCGTTGATCACATTAGCCTAGCTGTTATGTTCCTATGTTCTTGATATGTTAGAGCTTGACTCTCCTTTGACAACTTCATAAATATATTTGTAGCCAAGTCACATCTCGATTGTCGGTGATCTCTCAATACTGAGGATGTTATCTAGGTTTTTATACCCCTTTTTAAACCTTAGGTTTACATTCCTTTGAGCTTTAGTTTTCTCTATATATTTTCTTAGAGAAGTATCCTTCTAATATTTCACAATTATTTTTTTTCCCTTTAACTAATTTACCATTATGTCTTATATTCCTTTTGACCTCTTCTACTTGTTTTTTTAATAGAATTGTTGCCTTATGATCTTTCTCAGCATAGGCTTGTGGTTGTTCCTTCTGCTTTTGTTTCTTCCTTCTTAGTTTGTTTATTTCATCTCAAGCACTTAGGAGTTATCCTTTCATATCTATCTCTACCTCACATTCTTCATCTTCTAGATCAATCCTTTCTTGACCAAAATTTTGATTTTCAAGAGCCATCAAAATCTTTCATTAGAGAAATTTTGAGGTAAAAATGGGCCTCAAAACAAAAAGGTACAACAAAAATCAACTTTATAAGAACCAATAGGATTCAATATGATGATGTTGGCTATGGGATGATTAATCATTTTTGGAGTAAAAAGGTAAAAAGATAATAAAATAAAAAATAAAAAGTACTTTTCCAACTTATTTCCCTATGATTTTAGGATGTATAATTTAATTTTACATCCAAGGCGTACCCATGTTGCATAATTCCGAGAGATGCAAAATTAAATTATTCATCAAACTAGTGCTTCCACATAAATTTCACTAGAGAGATGCAAAATTTAATTATTCATCAAACTAGTGCTTCCACTTAAACTTTGAGTAAAATTATAGGGAGATAAGTTGAAAATAAGTTGAAAAGTGGTTTTTTCTTTTTCCCTCCAAACCTTGATGAGGTAATCTAATCTTATTTTATTATTTCCACTATTATTTTATAATATTCCTTCAAAAAACTCATTTTAAGCCTCGCAATTTCTCTAATGACATCTTGAATTTCTTTAGATTCAAATACTCATCTTTTAATGAGCTACTAACTTATTTGAAATAAAAAAAATTCTTTCTAAATTTTTTTCTTTTACTATTCCTCTTTCTTTTTTGTTTCCCTTTTTCTTGTTACTTCTACTTTTGATTCTTCCTTTTTAGTCTGTGTATATCATCTAAAAACACTTAAGAATTCTTTCCTATCTACCTTTTAAGTCACATTCTTCATCTTCTATACCTCACATTCTTCTTCTAAATTAGTTTCTTGATCGGAATTTTGATTCCCAAAAGAAGCTTTACACGTTGAATTGCTTTGGAATTCATAGTATCCATCATCTTTTGATAACCTCCTAACTTCTTTAAAATTAAAAAATAAATAAATAAAAAATTTCTAAAAATTTTCTTTTATTATTTCGTCTAATTTCTTCTCTTATTTTTCCTTTTTCCTCTTATTATTATCTTTATTTTCCTATTATTTATCTATTCTTCTTTTATTTTCCTCTTTTTCTTTATTTTATCTTTATATTTTCCTTTATTATTCATTATTTCCTTTTTTTCCTCATTATTATTATATCTTTATATGTTCATTTAAAAGCAAAATGACCTTTTCTCATAATTAACATAATAAAGATACTATAAAAATATATAAATTAATTTAATTATATATATATGTGCATTTAAATAATAAAGATACTATACAAATTTACAATTTACATTACATATAACTCAACTTTATTTTATATATATGGCATCACAAAGTGAAACTCAAGCTTCAAACTTAATTTATTTAAAAAAGCAAAATTATCACTCTGTTGTTTGTTGTTTATTCCATGGTATGACAATATCTCGTGTAACTTTCTGACTTTTATACGCCCCATTTACATTACATATAACTCAACTTTATATATATATATATATTATATATATCACATCACATCACATCACAAAAGTGAAACTCAAGCTTCAAACTTAATTATTTAAAAAAAAACGGAACTCTCAACGCTGTTTATTCCATGGTATGACAATACCTCGGGTAACTTCTTTCACTTTTATGCCCACATGCCAACGGGAACGTTACCAGAGCTGCACCACAGATGCCTTTTCAACAACCAAACGACGGAGTTACGTTGGGAACGTTAGTAGAGCTGCACCACAGATGCCTTTTCAACAACCAAACGACAGAGTTTCGTGGGGAATGTTAGCAGAGCTGCACCACAGATGCCTTTTCAACAACCTAACGACAGAGTTACGTTTTGAAAGCTTCTATGTTTATACTCAATCAATCAAGATGCCATGGACGAAATATACCTATCATATTCCTAGAATTATCATCTTGTTTCACGTGGCATGTAGGGGTTTGCAGTTGGTACGTACGTGGCAATGCCCATTTAGGCATTTAGTGGCTTAAACTTTGTAAGTATGTGGAGTAGCTTGCTCAAACCTCCTTGCATCTTCGTCCCGTTTCCATCCAGAGTTGCGTTTGGCTATACCAGTTTGTGGCCGGGAAGCATTTCACCATTGTGAGGTGATCTTTCCTGCAAACCTTCTGGCATCTTCGTCTCGTTTCTCTCTTGGAAGGAGTTTGCGTTTGGCTATACAGTTTGTAGCCGGACAGCAGTTCACCGCTGTGAGATCATCTTTTCTGTAACTAAATATTCCATCTGCCTAATTCGAGAAATAAAGAAGATTCGCGTTACTGAGTCGGAGACAATTTTGGAACTCTAAATTGATACGAATGATTGGCATTACATAAGGTATTCTGGGGGAAATTCCTTGCTAGCAGGGTTTAAATCAATTTCTTATAAAATCCGAATTTTAATCTTCGGCTTATTTCAATAAGGATGAAATATTGGGACATTTTTTTCGTTACTAATCGCGAAAAGTTTAGGATGGGATTAGTATTGAAAAATGTCTCAGTATTCGAAGAAAAGTAAAGCTTTGCTTTGGATGTGATTAGTACTGAAAAATGCTTCCATATTCATAATATAGATTACAGAAAAATTTTAGAAAAAATGATACAATATATACGAATATATTGTTTGCACGTTTACATATTTTATATTTTGTTCAGAAGTCCGAAGAAAAATCTCTAGTTATTTAAAGCTCGTTATTATGGAAAGCAGTCTGAAGATTAAGACTATATGTTTTTTTGTTAAAGGACTATATGTTTTTTTGTTAAAGGTTGTAAATAAAGCATTTTATTTTAAAAATATTTCTGGCAAATATTTATTTCTATAGCATTATGCTATAGTTTAATGAGACTGATTTTTGTTAGGAAAGTTAGGGAAATTTTGGCTATATTTGAATAAAATCAAGCCGTGATTTTTATAACTTTAAAATTTTAGATATCCTAGAAGTTTTTTATGGTGTTGAATCTATTTCCACATTCAAACACTGTATTTACAGAATATTTTAAATTTTTTTTACCAAAATCCGGGCCACTTGACAATCCAGGCAATTCCTTCCTCCACATCAGTAGATGACTCCTTTTGTTACAAGCCGCACAACTTTATACAGGCGTATGAAAAAGAAAGATTCCATGGATTTCAGCGATACAAACTTGAGAAATTTCTGATGATTTGCATTTAATATGTTTCCCCGTCGGAAGGATGTCTTTAAATGCATTGTTACATTTAATAGGCGATGTTATTGTCCAAGAACTGTCTTGTTCAAATATCTTAAATAAGGCTTCCATTTGAATTTGTTTATATGTCGAGAATGATTAATTTCTTCTGATATTGCAGGGGGATAGGGAAGCCAAGAATTCAGAATATTCGTAACACCGGAAGCTATAGCTTATATCTCTTGATATACCGAGGACAGCTCCGTGACAGTGGAAAGTTACAAGGGAAACAAAAAGCCAGCAGAGAATACACTCCAAAGAAAGGTAGCTTCTTGATTTTCCATGGCAACATATACATGTTTTTCTGGCAGTCCATCGAATATACTCTGTTACAATTGCAACTAAAATCATTGTTCACATGTCAAGTACAGTTTATCATAAAAGTTTATGTTCGAGTCCATGGATAACCGGTGCTGATATTGTCATTAATTCGACCTGTTCTACACGAATTTGGGAAAATTCAGTCCTGAAAATAAATTCAATCAAAATATGTACTGGAAATTGCATTATTAAAGTATAACAGGATATCTAAATCTGTTCAATGTTTCAGATCGCAATTTGAACAATAAATTTTAACAATCTCAAATCCACCCAATTTCCGTTTAAATGTTTGCGATCTCAATGTGAACAATAAATTTTAACAAATCTCGAGTCCACCCAATACAAATGAGGTCGCTCAAAACAGGGCTAGATGAGTGACCCCTTATACTGCGCCATTTTGGGGCGCACGCCTTCGTCAAAACGAGACACCAGAAATTAATCTAAAATGTCCTTTAGTTGGTCTGGTCCAACACAGAGACCATGACCATGAAACGCGGCCTAAGCACATGAAGAAACTATCCGGTATGCAGACTTTTTACCGGAGTGTCGGCTCCACGAAGTGATAACGGACGACGACACTGTCACTTCAGGTTCTAACATGGGCTTTGGAACATGTGCAAAATTGACGGGTAGGTTAGCAATCTGTAGGTTGGGAAGATTTATTTTTAAGAGTAATAATGTCTTTCAAAAGTAAAACGTTCTACTGAAGAACTTCCCAACAAAAACAATTTTAACTTGAAGTATATTTCCTTCGTCACAGGGTTGCACGTGATAAAGGTTAAATTGATTAGTTTGTCTTCTAAATTTAATTATCATTAATTATTATTATTTAAATTGGTTAGTTTGTTTTCTAAATTTAATTATTATTAATTATGATTATTTAAAAAATGAAGGGTAAGACCCTTTGAAGAAGCAGCGTATACAATATTTACAATATATACATAGATTGAAGAATATAAAACTATTATAATGATGGCAGTGCAACATGAATCCGTGGGTCGATCCCAGGTGGGGAGGTTATTAGCATGCCTTCCCAGCCACACGGAGGTTATTAGCATGTCGTCCCAGCCACAAGGATATCACCCACATTCTAGGTGCATGGTATTATCTATATTGGCATTCAGTTTTGGTTTTAATGTGTATTAGTTACTCATTTTTGTTTTTAAGTTTATTTTTATTTAGTTAATTTTTTTATTTTTTGGGTTAATTTTTAGTTTTTTTTTATATTTTCAATTTAAGAGTTATTATTATATTAAAAACATATTGTAAATAAGAATTTTTTTTATTAATCACATTATTATTATTTGGTCAAAGTTTCGAACAAATTAATGTGGTTCATCCATTATTATTATTTGGTGGATGTTTCAACCAACTAATGTGGTTCATCCTTAGTACAAAGGTG